>CP139503.1:284228512-284493622 GCA_021014915.2 Artemisia tridentata subsp. tridentata
ACAGCATGGCAACGCACGGGGCCTAAAGCTAAGGCAAAACAACCAAACAGAGCAAAGCAAAGCAGGACAATGCACGAGGCCTAAAGCTAAGGCAAAGCAACTAAACAAAGCAAAGCCGAACAACGCACGGGGCCTAAAGCTAAGGCAAAGAAACCCAAAAACACCTAGCCTAAGCTACCCACAAACCCTAATTCTATCTCTCCACGCCTTCCTATCTGAGGTCATGTCCTCGGACAAGAGCAGCTCCATCATGTCGAGCTTAAGTCTATCCTCCCATCTGAGTTTGGGTCTACCCCTCCTTCTCACCCCGTCCACCACTAGCGCTTCAACTCTTCTAACGGGTGCTGATTGTGGCCTCCTTTTTACATGACCGAACCACCTGAGTCTTCCTTCTCTCATCTTCGAGATTAGAGGTGGCAACATGCTACGGTTCAAACGGGCTACGGGCTAAACGGGCTACGGGCTAAACGGGCGCGGGCCAAATGGGCGCAGGCCAAACGGGCACATGTTATACAAATCGCTTTAGAAAAGACACAAAACGACGAAATAAATTCTTCAAACGTAACACCTCATTTATATTTAAAAAATTAAATATATTATATCTATAAGTTTTTCTTTAAAAACAATTGTAATGTTTTCCAATTGAGAGAAAATATATGTCCATTTGTGCCCATTTAACTTTTAAATGGGCAATATATGCCCATTTCAAAAAAAGAAAAGAAAAGAAGGGACCAAATGTGCCCAAATCTTTATAATTTTTGCCCAATTAGCCCATTTTTTTGAGTTTGGGCACAAATTGCCACCTCTATTCGAGATGATAGACTCGACCTCAAGCTTAGCTCTGAAAACTCTGTTCGGGATCATGTCCAACAAGGTCTTACCGCACGTCCACCTTAGCATTCTCAGTTCCGCCACCTCGACCTTGTCAGCATGGGCTTTGGAGATAGGCCAGCACTCAGACCCGTACAACATAGCCGGTCTAATCGCCACCTTATAAAATTTACCCTTTAGCTTTAATGGGACGTTTCTGTCACAAAGGACACCCGACGCCGCCCGCCATCTCGCCCACCCAGCTCTAATCCGATGGGTTACGTCCTCATCTATCCTCCCTGATTTGTGAATCATCGATCCCAGATATCTAAAGGACTCCTTGGGTGGAAGGATCCGGTCACCGATCCGGATGTCCATATCTTCATGGTGGCCTAACTCGATCCTCCCAAAATCACATCTCATATATATATATATATATATATATATATATATATATATATATATATATATATATATATATATATATATATTTACGTTCATGTGATGAACACCCTTAAAATGAAAAACAATAGGCACCTATACAATAGTGACAAGTAGTGGTTTGAATATACATGTGGATATTAGCATTTAAAATAAAGGTTTTGTAAACACAACTCATGGGGTTGTGTTTAAACAAACCTTAATTAAAAAATTTGCATTAAATGAACACTAAATATTTCATATTTAACATCACATTCCATGTTTAAAATGAAAAAATATGTATAATTATGGAATATACTACTTTATTTAATGCAAAATTTTAATTAAGCTATGTTTAAACACAATCCCATGGGTTGTGGTTAACAAAACCCTTAAAATAAAAATAAAATTGCCAGAAATATTAAAAGGGTACTACAGTAATTTGCCACTATCACATACACTAAATTACCCTACAACAAACATTAGGGGTGTTCACGGGGCGGTTCGGCTCGGTTTGGTTAGATATTTTAACTATCCATCGCGGGGCGGGTAGTTCATTTTACTATCCGAAATCGAACCGTACTATGCGGGTAACCGGACATGCGGGTACCCGAAATGAGTGGTTACCCGCGGTTCGGGTCACGGTTAACCATTTAAAAAAATTAATCGAATCAACTCGGACGAACAATAACATAAATTAGAGCCTAATATGTCATTGTAATAAAAAAAATAAATAACATTGAAGAGATTAGAGTCAGAGTAATGTTGTCCCGTTGCAATAAAAACATTCAAATTATCATATGTAACAAAATAACTAATAATATTGATTTGACGTTTATATGTTACGATCACTTTAATCATATGTAATCCATGGACGTTATTAAATGATCACATTAGGTAAGTAAAAATGCGTTATACGATAAAAGTAATGCAATAATATAGTTAATACTTGTACATTTTTATGAATGGTTTGTTGAAACCTACATATATATATTATACGCGGTTCGGTTCGGGTAACCGCGGATAACTAAAAGTAAAAACCGAAACAGAACCGTGATAAGCGGGTTTTTCCGGTTTCGGGTTTTCTCGGTTTTGGTTTCTTCGGTTATCGGTTTTTTGCGGTTTCGGATTGGGCGGATCGGCTCGGTTCGTCGGTTTCTCGGATTTTTTGAACACCCCTAACAAACATCATCTCATTTCCAAATCAGAAAAACGACTCCATCCTCAGTTATCTCCGACCTAGAAATATTCAACCCCACCCATTTCCCCAAAACCTCAATCACTCTTAAAATCGATCGGTTGATTTAATATAAAACAAACATCTTCGACGGCTCCCTTTTTTATACTAACCGCCTGCCGCCCCGAGGCCTTTGATGTAAGTCACGAACCACGAAGTTGTGGGTTTGTTTTGGTTTTGTTCGCTCGGTTTTTAACTTCTTGATACAAAAGGTCGGTGATACGTTTCTGTAATAGATCTTTGAGAATCTTGTTTTGAAAATTAAAACCTGAGATCTTGTTTTTCGATTTTTTTAAGATTGATGATGGGTGTTTCGAATATTAAAAGGGTGTTTCGAATATCTTGATACAAAGGGACTATTTGTATTTTACAAAGATTGATGATGGGTTTTTCGAATATATTGAAAATTTTTTATTTGTATTTTTTTATTTGTTCTTCTTTTCAGTTTCGAATCTGTTGTAGTTCAAACTTATTGGTTGTTTATTATTGTGGACTACTGAAATGAGTTGTTGTTGGTTGTTGTTGTTGCTTTAAGGAGGATGGCATAAAATTAAGTGTAGCAAAAGAGTTAGCGTGTTAAAGATAATTGGTGTTTCATTGGAAATGTAGCAAACGAGTTAGCGTGTCACTATAAATGTAACATAAAATTAAGTGTGACAAACTTAGTGTGTCACTACAAAAGGATACCAAAATTTAGTGTGCCACTTTATATGTGCAAAATTTTTAATGCGTCACTACATAAGTATCAAGAAATTTAATGTGCCACTACAAATGTGTCAAAAAAATTAGTATGCTTGTATCAAGAAGTTTAATGTGTCAAATAAACGATTAAGTGTGTCACTAGATATCTATACTACATATAATGCATGGATGAATCTCTCTCCTCTTGGTCTTAAAATTAAGACTTACAAAATATAATGCTTATTGTACAATACACAAAGCACTATTAATGAACTTTCTCATCAATCTTAATTTTAAGACTTACAAGTGTTAAAGCTTAATGTACAAAATACAAAGCACTATTAATTTGGTCAAGATATTTAATGTAGTCAATTAATTAACTGGTCAATAAATACAATTAATGTAGTTATTAAAACACCCATTACATAAGAAATACAAATTATCAAGCATATTGTACAATCAACTTAAACACAATTCATGCATTAAATGTTACTAATACAAATAATAAAACACGTTATACAAATATTCAAGCACGAACGGTCAACGGGCCAAATGGGCTCGAGCCCGAACGGGCACGGGCCAAACGGGCACTGGTCAAACGGGCTCATGTTATACGAATGACTTTAAAAAAGACCCAAAAAGACGACATAAATTCCTTAGTTAAGGAGTTGAAATACGTCACATGAAATTCTTGATATCCGTAAATTTATTATCAAAAATATTCTTTTTTTTAGTTTATGAAATATGCAAGAAAATGATTATGATCAGTGAAATCGAATGTTTCTTTGCGTAAGTATCAAATTGCGAATGAAAAATAAAACTGGGTTACGATAATCGTGAAGTCATGGTATATATTAAGATTGTTCATTTGTTTGGGGTTTACTATGAGAAGCCTTCAACTAATTTTATAAGTTCTCTTTTTTGTTAATAGCATAATATGAAAAACAATTAATTGTGCCACATTACTTGGACGTCATTTCTTATCATGAAGTGTTACAAAAAATTTAAACTTACCATGGTTGTTTATTTCAATAGTTAAATGAAAACATTAGATTCATGTTATTTTGGAATGTGAATTCGTCATGTTTATTCTTTGCTCACATAGCATTTAAATTCTTGTGTTGGTGTTTATTTTATGCCTTTTTATAAGCTTCTCGTGATTTATCACGGGTCTATAGGCTACTATATAAAAAAAACTTAACATGTCACTAGAAATGCATCACAAAATGAAGTGTGTCAAAAAATATAGTTATTAGAAATGTATCATTGAAACTATGTGTCACTAAAAATGTGTCAAAATTATTAGTTAAGTTTGTCGCCGCAATGTAATAAAAAAGGTAATATGTTGGTGACTAGTTGTGGTTACTGTTAGAATTTTAATGATCAACAAATTCATGTCTTAGGATGCGTTTGGTTTGAGGGTGTCACCGGGTATGGAATCAAAGAAGGCTTGAAACAAATGTTTGGTTGTCAACTTTGACAAAAAGTAATGAAATGAAATTAAAAAACTTATTCCCTGCCATAATGCTATCTTTCGAGTGATACCACTGACATGCAATCTGACATCCCATCTTCACCACACATTTTATTTTTTCCTTCCAATTTATTTGTCTTTTTGTTAACTTTTTTTATTATAAAATTTAATAAATTATATATAATAATATATTTTCTCTCTCCTACTTTTTTCTCAAATCTTTCCCACATCTTTCAAACCTTTCCCAAATCCGAATCCAATTCCAATCCCACTTACGAACCAAACGCACCCTTATATCAAACTTTCAAAAGAAAATGCTGAAATTGGCAAGCATGAAAATATAAATATGTGTGTCAGTGATGTAAGTGTGTAACTATCATAGACTACGAGTAAGAGTTTTCGTTTCGAACTGTCAATTACAATGCAAAACAAAACATGTATCACTCGGCTTCGAACTTTCGATGATAATTCAAACAAACATGTATCAAAAAATGGATCGTGTGATGTATTATAAATTAAGGTTTCATTGATACGTCTATCAAGGTGCGTTTTGAAAATTTATGGATCAAGTAAAGGGTATTACAAAGTTTAATAAATGTGTGTATTATAATTAAAAACCCCTATCCGTATTGGCAGAATTGCATATATATCCCTCCCAAAGTGAATAATTGCATATATATCCTTTGTACAAGTTTTTTATGCACATAGTACAATGATTTTTATGCATGCTTTGGATATATATGCAATTATGCATTTTCGGAAGGATACATATGCAAAAAAAAAGAATATTATATGCATGAAAAATGAAATCATGTTGACTGCAATTAATTTTCTTGTACAAAGTTGCCATTCATTTTTAATTTTATTACAATTATGCCACTCATTTAATTAGATCTCATTTTCATCTATAATGTTTGATCTAACAGTTCACAATTGTACCTATTGTTTTTCATTTTAAGGTGTACACCACAATAACGCCACCCTATATATATATATATATATATATATATATATATATATATATATATATATATATATATTAGTTGATGCATTTATGAAGAGAGATATAGAGACAAAGCAAAATCTGGGCCCACACATTTTCAAAACCCAATAAATTTAATCTCTTTTGTACATCCCCTCATTTTTGGATTGAACACCGAATCCAAAAGATGCATACTTGAAACAAACAAGACTTTTCATCTTGAATTCCGTGAACCTAATCCAACCTCCCAAACCAAACGCCTCCTTAGGCTTCAATTCTCCTGTTAATCAACATAAAATTCATTATTATAAATTAGGATAAGTTAATTTTGGTTTGAAAACTTTTTTATTCATAATTAATTTGGTTACTGGATCATTATACCGAACCAAAAACCAAAACTCATAAACCGGGTTTATATATGTCTTAATTGACTGGATTAGGATTAAAAACTTTTTGGTCCCGAACCAAAGATGACACCCCCATTTTAATTGATTCGGGCTTGAAACTCTTCTTTCAAGAACATTTGAAAGTATGTTAATGTGCAACATGTATAGAGTTAGAAGAATGAGTTTTTACTCGAAGGTCGTAATCAAAGGAATGAAGCGGGATTTACAGCATGGCATATTTGGCTAGTAATCCAAGGAATGAAGCGGTATTTAATTGCTGATATAGTTGCCCGAGCAAGATTGGTAATCGCATTCAAATCCAAAGCTTCCTTTGGTTACAAGCTTCAAATAAACCAACTAATATCGACATTGTATAGTGGATCGAGGACCCAACTCAACTTCGTTGATGAGATAAGTTTCTTTTTTTAGAGCTGTAGTGCTTCTATCTCAATGTAGTTAGCTAGTTTTCTTTTTGTTATTTTTGATCATTTTGATGAGCCAATTAGTTTCAATCTGTCAAAGTTTCTTCTAAAGGTGATACATTCAAATTTTCGCCGTTTCAAGAAAAAAAAAAGAAAAAAAAAAAAAAGAAAAAAAAAAGATGACAGCCCGTATGGAATTTGCAAAAGCCATACATGACAACTTTAATTGACACCTGCATAAATTTATTTTATTCTTTTGTTGTTAGCAACAAACTGTATGAAGGGGCGTTTAATCAAAGCTTCTTTACTCAGTTGAACAATCTGCTGGCATTACCAAAACAACCTAAACAAGGTGTTTGTATAAAACTTAAGTATCCGCTATGGTTTGGGCAAAACCATTGTGGCCGCTTAGCTATTTTTCTTAATTGCTGCCCGACTATATATATTTACTCAACAATTTATCATCACAGCTAACCGCTCCTCAAACACATACCTTTAAAAACAATGAAAAAAAGAAATAAAAAGATAAGAAGCTCTCCCAATCATTTTCTCCTTTCCCCGCCGACACCAACCGGGCATCCGGCCCACAATGGGGGATGCCAACGCTGAGCATACCATGTCAGCGCCAACACCGTAGTGCTTGCTCTTACAGCTGAATTGTTTATTTGTAGGAATAAAAATAAGAGAGGAAAAACATGGTCTTTTTTAAGGTCACGAGTCCACCATTGGTGTGAAAAAAACGTGAGCATGGCATCATTACAAAAGTTTCTACGTACACAAAATATAAACATGAATACTTATTTATCTATTTGATGGTTTTAGCTGTCATTTCATTCTTTAAACAAATCGGGCACCCACCACGAAAACTATATCTTTTATACTCATTAAATTAAATATTATTGGAAGTTAATTAGTGCCTCGATTATCATTAAGTCATTCAACCAATATATAAGTTACTATTGATGATTCTAGAACTAGAGTAAACGGACTTGGCCTAAACACATAACAAGTATACTAATGGGCCAAGATACAACACAACGACTAATGACAGACTATCGACTAATACTCCCCCGTAGTTGGATCAGAAGGAGGCTGAACGCTCAAACTGGAGCGAAATTCCTTAAACAAAGTTGAAGGCAATCATTTGGTGAAGATATCCGCGTAACTGATAATGGGAAGGGACATGAAGAACGTGAACCTGACCAACGGTAACCATGTCTCAGACGAAATGTATGTCTATCTCAATATGTTTTGTCCTTTGATGTTGAACAGGATTGGCAGACATATAAATGGCACTGACATTATCGCAGTAAACAAGAGTTGCAGATGACATATGGGAATGTAACTCACGGAGCAGATTACGGAGCCATTTAGTCTCATCCACAACGTTGGCAACACCCCGGTATTCAACCTTAGCACTCGAACAGGAGAGGGTTGGTTGAAGCTTGGAGGACCAAGACAGTAAGTTATCTCCCAGAAAAACACAATAACCTGAAGTGGACCACCATGTAGAAGGGCAACCTGCCCAATTAATATCTGTATAAGCAACAAGAGAAGTGGTGGAGGATGAATATAAGTGTAGATCAAAATCCATTATCCCATGAGCATATCGTAATATCCGCTTAAGAGTAGCTAGATGAGGCACTCGTGGATCGTGCATATAGAGGCAAATCTGCTGAACAACATATGACAGATCCAGGCGTGTGAAGGTGAGATACTGTAACCCACTTGCAACGATATTTGTATTAATGGCTGCGATACAAAGTAGGTCCTGAACAGGTATACCTTCGGGACCCAATTTAGACTCGGTATCAACTGGCGTCCGAGAAGGGTTGCAATTAACCATGTGAGCACGCTTAAGGAGCTCAATAGCATACTTCCGCTGAGATAGAAATAAACCCGTAAAATGAGGAGTAGCAGAGATACCAAGAAAATAGTTGAGGTCCCCGAGATCAGTCATGTCAAACTTACTGTGTAAAGAAGTAATAATCTACAGGAGGAGTGCATTAGAGGAAGCTATAAGAATGATATCATCCACATATATAAGTTGATAAGCAACTTGAGAACCTTGTCTATAAATAAACAATGATGCCTTTCAAACGAAAATAAATAAATAAACAATGATTAATCACATCGACTTTTGTAAAATCGACCCGTGTGGCATAACCTGTAAATCTCTGAAACCAAGCATGAGGTGATTGTTTCAGGCCATATAAAGATCTCTACAAAAGACAAACATGATGAGGGTATCGAGAGTCAACAAATCCATGAGGCTGGTGCATGTATATAGTCTCAGATAAATCACCGTTGAGAAATGCATTCTTAACGTCAAGCTGATGTACAAGCCATTTGCGAGATACGGCAAGGCTAAGGACAGTGCGAATGGTAGCCGGTTTGATGACCGGACTAATAGTCTCATCACAATCAACACAAAATTGCTAGCTACTTCTATTAGCAAACAGACGAGCCTTATACCTTCCAATTTTTTATTTTTTATTTTTTATTTTTTTTAATTTATATAAAAATCGTATGAACACCCATAAGTTTTATATTAAACGATTACAGAGAAATGAGAATCCTCCAGACATATTGCTTCACACTTTTGTGATGTATTTTCTTCGTTAAGTTGGTCTAGCCTGGTTTCCAAATTTTAATATCCAATCTGAAAAAACTTTTATACTTTTCCAAAAAACAAGAAGTAGGTTTAACAAAGAAGTCAAATAATTTATATGGGTAGGTAGCAATCATATGCATAACCGACACTTTTGCATTGATATAGAGATACAAACTTTTAGACCTTGTCTCAAGTTATATTACCACTTCATAATTAATTAGAACGATCATGTTGTAACTATTAGCGTTTTTGGTTTCTCATTGTTAAAAGAATAATTCAGATCATATGTTATCAAATCCGTTTGCAGAGTGTCGAAAACTGAACTCAGTTTTTTATTTTATTTTATTTTAAAATTTTAGAGAGGCAAAATATTATTACGAGACCCCGGAAAAGGGAAAAACAAAAGATACAATACAATCAAGAGAATTAAAAGAGAATAAAAACATAATACAAACAAAGAATGATACAACTAAAACCAAATGATAAAACAGGCGCATGACACTAACAACTGACGCAAGGAAACTAAAAATTGAGGGCCCATTGACTTAAACCCACGAGCTAAGTGTTAGATAACTAAGTTTGTTGGTCCAAACGTAATTGTGGGTTTGGATCATTAGGTTTTGGGTTTGTATTGCTTGTTCATTAAGCTATGTATTTATTATAAATAAATGGGCAATCTTCATTATGTAATTACAAAAATAAAAGCAATGAGGATTGCCTATGTATTTATAATAAATACATAGCTTAATGAACAAACAATACAAACCCTAAACCTATTGTATGTTTGGGCCAAGTAACTTAATGAACAAGCAATGCATAGCTTAATGAACAAGTAATACAAACCATGTGTATGAAGTAACTGCACTACGGACTGCATTCATTTGGACAAAATTGTGGTTCGGTATTGTTAGTTTGATGTTTAGTGCCGATATGTAAAGAATGTAAGTATTGTATGTTAGCATCATTTTACCAAAGTGGTTTAGTCTTTGGAAATGGTCAATTTATGGAAAAAGTATTCACAATGTAACACATATGAACCGTTGTATTGTATTATAAATTAATGATATTTAACAAAATTAAAAAATATACGAGTGTTTTCGATTTTTAGTAAACAATTTTCAAAATACAAAAATTTACTATAACTTGATACTTAACAAAACTAAAAGTATAGTGATAAGTTACATGTTAAAACTTTGCCATTGTTGATTTTTACTAAAATAATGTTCCTGAAACTATACGTACTTTTAAATTTATGCAGTGATGGAAGTTTTCTATAGAAAGAAAAAAAATATGAGAACTGTAACATGATCTTTGATTTATCAGCATTGCATAAATTTAAATGAAATGTAAGGATTAATAGTGGTAAAGTTATAAGTTTAATTGTATTGGATTAGAATATGCTCGACTATGATATCAATATTTTTAATTTCATTATGATTGTTTGTTGTTGTATATTCATGAGTATGATAAAGATGATCGTATATGATCCACAATCGTGAATCAATGTGTGAATCATGTTCTTTTAATTGTATTGGATTTGAAGATTCTCGACTATGATATCAATGTTTTTATTTTCATAATGTTTTACACACTAAATGGTTGAATGGGTTGATTTTGTTACTAATGTCACACAAACGATATTTATTTGAGCTATCAATACTTTGTCGCGACATGGACATCAACTATACTGACGAAACCACTGACGTCGTCTATAAAGAAGTACTGCATAGACTTTAAACATTTACTCTCGCTCTTTTTGGTATTCATACATTGTTTTTGTTATTCCTTAAGTATAGTTTATCTTTTTACATGTTCGTGTGAGTCATTACATCTTTGTTATGGTCTTTTGAGATAATCAACTGTATAAGTTACTCTTATAATATTCATTAAAATGATTTCATTAAGCTAGCCCGCCCACCGGGCGGGTCTTGAAGCTAGTAATATATGAGTTTGTATTAAAGAAAACAATGTAACTCTAAATATAGATTGTAAATATAAGTCTTTTTGCAAATTTATTTAATTGTTTTCTCATCAGATTTTATAGAATTGAAATACTATAAAAGGTTTGTATTAAAAAAAAGTTATGTGGCCCAAGTAAGCCCTGCCTATTATGGGCTTGAAATGTTGACCTAGAGCTTTGAGTGTGACACTTGAACCTAAAGGTGCACAAAGCTCAGGCCGGGCCGGGCTTGGGCCGGGCCGGGCTTGGACCGGGCCAAAAAAAAGCCCGGGCTTTTATAGTTTAAAAAAGCCTGTGTCTAGAAAAGCCCGAGCCGTAACTAAAATATTAGGCCTATTTCGGCCCAGATGGTCCGGACTGGGCTTAGCCCAAATGGTCCGAAAAACTTTTACTAAAACTTTTCCTTTAAACCACGGCATATCATGTGTGTAATTTTTCTTTTTTCAAAAAGGTAAAAATTTCCACGCAAAAAAAAAAAAAAAAAAAAAAAAAAAAAAAAAACGACTTTGAGTCTTTGACGCACCAAGTAAGTATAATTTGAACACAACTCGGAATATGCATTAAAATACAAACTTGACCGCCTATAAAAACCCTCAAATTACATCCAGAAACAAATCAATTAGCGATCAATGGATGATACATGTGCTGTATGCGCCGAAAGCCTAGAATGGGTAGCGTATGGACCTTGTGGACATAAAGAAGTTTGTTCAACATGTGTTGCTCGTCTCAGATGCATTTGTAACGATCGTCATTGCTGTATTTGTAAAACTCATTCGTCCATCGTATTCGTTACTAAGGTTACATTATATTCTTTCAATCCATTCATTAATTATCGGCCGTTAGGTTTAGGTCTGCGAACTGATGACTGAGGGATGTTTTGCAGGCTTTAGGAGACTACACTAAGACTGTGAATGATTTTACCGTGTTCCCTGCTGTAGATAAGGAGGGTCGATCTGGACCGTATTGGTATCATGAAGATACACAGTCCTACTTTGATGATGTGGAACAGTATAAGATGATTAAGGCCATGTGTAGGCTTTCGTGTAGTGCGTGTGACAAGGTGGAGGAGAAGAGAAGAGCTAGGTTTCGTGATATTAATCAGCTTAAGGGTCATTTGTTTCACCAGCATAAGCTGTTTATGTGCAGCTTGTGCCTTGAAGGAAGGAAGGTTGATTTCTGATTTTTGTTTGCTAATTATATGTCTATATATCACATTGCATATTCCCATGCTCTTATTGCTATACTGGAAAAAAGGTTTGAGCCAAATAGCCAATCATGACTCGAAACTACAGACAAGTGTGGATTCTGTATCTTATCTACATAACATATTTAAATTGGAACTTGAAAACTAAGAAGCTCGGCTTTTTTTTTCCAATTTAGCAAATTCTAGGAACTTGAGGATACGGTCTATAAGGGACATGGGATGAGGGTTCTTTTATAGGTAAGTTAACACGTTGGTGTATTTACGTGAAATATCAATTAAAATCTGGTGTCTAAAGTATTAGCATTCTCAGCACTATGTTCGTCGTCTACAACTTGAACTTCTTGATAGAAGTCCCTTATAGGTTCTGTGTTTGTAAGTTAACTTTCTAAGAGTGCCCTTGCAACACATGAGGCATTGAGAGTGAAGTAGCCTCATTCGTGTCGATGTTTCTGGATAAGTATGACGTTCCATTTTCTATATTGGTTTTCATCCAATCAAAACGTGACATCCTTTTTTGGTATAGTTTGTTGGACAGACACGAGTTTCACCCTCAGTTTGAAAAAGATATAATATATTTTGGCACAATCTCACACCCCAGTCATTCATGCTTGCAATGTCATAGGTGTTAAGTTATTCATGTGGTAAAGCCTCTTCCTTAAGAAGTGCATGATCATGCACTTCTCCCTTAACTTTTCTTTCCGAAAACATGAATTGTTGAACATAACATCTGCTTGTTAACCTCCCACGATTCACATTTCTCGTGCTGTCCTGAATGTGGTCATCTTTATATCTCGAGTTATGTCCATTTGGTAATATTTACATTTTCGATAATTTATGAACTCTTGTTTGTACTAGTAAATCATCTGTGGAAAGTAGTAAATGCATATCGGATCTGCAATTCTGGCATAATATCAGATTGCTATAATCAACGTCTGTGCTCCAAAATATGTATGCTACCGGCAAATACAATCAAGTATAACTCAAATATGAACATGTAATATAGGTGTCAAAATTGCATCTGATCTACTATTTTAGAAACCTTTGCTTATATGGTAAGGTGTAAAATAATAAGATTACCAGCTATTTAGCAATAAAGTCATTCAAAAGGTTATGTGAATTGGTCTTTTTTTTGCTCAACTGAAAAAAAAGACAGCATTTGATGTTTCTTATAAAGCTTGTCAAGATATATACTAGTTTATGAACTTCGTGTTTCTTGATCATTATTATAACGTGTCTAGTTAACCCTATCTTTCTGAGATTAGTAATAGTTGTCTGACATCATTTCATTTTTTTTACATCTGGAACACATCAGGTATTTATCTGTGAACAAAAGTTGTATAACAAGGCACAGTTAAAGCAGCATATAAACACAGGTGACTCTGAAGTTGACGGATCTGAAAGTGAAAGAGGTGGCTTCCAGGGGCATCCTTTATGTGAATTCTGCAGGACACCGTTTTATGGGGATAATGAACTTTACACGCATATGTCAACTGAACATTTCACCTGTCATATATGCAAAAGGTAAAAGAAACTGGGATTTTTTCTCCACATCCTTTTCTATCTGCAGCTAAACGACTGTTCAACTTTTGAATTATGCAGACAAAATCCTGGCCAGTTCGAGTATTACAAGAATTATGAAGACTTGGAGGCAAGTTGTTTTTTTGAGTGATAATGTGTATCCGTTTTTGATTTTTTTAAGGAGTTTCTTTAATTTTTATTTCTCATAGTTGATTTCCTTCTTATTTCTCAAATTTAAATAGAGTTTATCCCATGTATAATTAATCAAGCTGGTAGTTTGCAGATTCATTTTCGTCAAGGGCATTTTTTGTGTGAGGATGAAGCTTGCCTTTCTAAGAAGTTTGTTGCTTTTAAGTCCGAAGGTGAAATGAAGGTAAGTTATTAGCAAAAGGGAACTAGGGTATACATGATTGGTAGATCTTGTTAAGATCATCAGCCACACACATGCGCACACTCAAACTGCAACCTAGCTAATCTTGTTTTTGCTCTTATATTTCAGAAGCACAATGCTCTAGAACACAGGGGTCGTATGTCACGATCAAAGCGCAATGCTATCCTGCAGGTATGACTTCTTATCTACTCATATTTCTAGAAGATGATTAAGTAAATATTAAGTGGCAAGATTGTAGGGTTAGCGTTAAGACGGGTCATTTTTTAGTACAGGTTGAAACAGCTTTAGCGACTGGGTTTTCTTGTGATTCCAGCCCTAGACTTTCGGCTAAGTTCAACTCTATGTTGATAAGAAAAAAGAAAATCCACTTAGAAGAGGACTTTCAACTATTCCAAAAGATAGGGGCAAGTCCCTTTGACAGAGATAGACTCTGGGGATAGATATAGCAATGGCCTATGAGGAAGACATCTCCTCTGTTTTTGCTCTTCTTTTTGGCCTTTGGGCTTTTTGACTGTCCAACTCAATATCTTAAAATAGAAGTCATCTTTCTTCAAAGGCCGATAATATTTATACCACAGTTATGTACATCTTCTAATAAAAACTTCTTAGAGGTTGTATACTTAAATAGATAGATCTACCTCTTAATATCTTATTGAGATAAAGCACAAACAAAACCAACCCATTCATAAGCAGATGGGTCAAAATCGCTGCCTTTAGGTTTTTTTTGACTGATTGATTTTGCTTCTAGGCAACTTGACACATTTATTTATCTATACCGCTGGTTAAATTGATATGCCAACTTTTTGCCTTCATTTTAACAAAATTCCCTTCCTTTGGTTTTTCTTTATTATCTAGTTACCAACTGCCTTCACATATCAACGAAACAATGAACAAGATAATCGACGTGGAAGATGGCATGCATTTCAACATGATGTGGTTGAATATGAACTTCCTCAAGCAATTGAAGCCAGCTTCGAGACAGCTAATTTAAATACCAGATTTCCAGAAAGCATGCACGGTTTTGAGCCATTACTCCAGTCATCTGCAACCATAGGTACAGAGTCTGATCCTAGGTATTTTATGGCTGTATCGCATAGTCCCAGAAATGCACCACTGGAAAACTCCTCCTTCCCGCCACTCTCCACAGGCCCCAGTGGCAGTGCTCCAAAGCCCGATAGTCCACCAAGGAATACTATGGCAGATAATCTTCGTCGACTGCACCCCAAGATAAAAATCAATGTCCTTAATGTAGGTCAGGCTTGGCCCACAGCAACTCGTTTTAATATAAACCAAATCTCATCAAGCTCAGTTTCCAGACCTGCAAATACCGCATCATTGGTTGTATCTGCTCAAAGAAGCTAAACTCTCATAAACCTGTCGTAAATGGATTATTGCTTTGTTTATCTTAGACTCGGATGTGTTTTGCAAAAGTAGTAGCAGTCAAAAGCGTTTGCTAACGTAGATGAAGTTTTTTTATATACTATCACATTATTGACGGTAGATAGATATGATACGTGAGTAATAAATTAGATTGGCGTTCCATGCTAAAGTGATGGTTGTTCAATGATGCAACTATTGAATGACCGATCACATGTCTTTTAGCATTAATCTCAAAATAGCATGATACTCGTCTTAGCTCCAAAAGTCCATTTACAGATCACAACCTTCAAGTTACTTAGTTAACCTAAGCAACAATACAACGTACCTTAAACCATTTTCTTCTGCTTTTACTACTATAGGTGTGTTTGGCGGCAAGCATTTTAGAGCAACTTACATTTAGCATTTAGGGTTATGAACTTATGATCAAACAAGGGAATCTTATCCTTCATTTCTTATTTAATTTTTGCATATGGCATTACCAATAGGTCATAGGTATATCCATGTATAACGTAATTTTATGCTTATGTTTCTCTCATATCATAGGATTGGGTTGCAAGTCCTAATCCTACTGACATACAGCATATTTGATTGCATATGACTTGTAATTTTACAAACAATTTTTTTTACCAAATATTTAGTGTTTTTTTTTTTTTTTTTTTTTTTTTTTTTTTTTTTTTTTTTAATTTAAAATCATTATACCCATTATATCCGCAAGATTATGCGGACTATTTGAAAAATCGCAAGGTTGACTAGAAAAATCAAACCTTGCTAATTTTTTAAAAATCACAAGGTTCGCTAGTAAGGTCAAACCTTGCTAAATTTTCAAAAATCCGAAAGGTTTGACATTGCTGGTCAACCTTGCGATTTTCACCCAAGAAAAAAACTTGCGATTTTTTAAGTTTCCACAAATAATCCGCAAAATCTTGCGAATCTCATGGGTATGATGACTTTTTTTGGTAAAAGTTTGATATTTGATGAAAAACATTTGTAAAACACTAATGGTTTCCAATACCATCATCATTGTGACAAGCAAAAGATTGTTAACCTATGTTTTGCCGATGATTTATTTTTATTTGTTCATGGAGATGTTACTTCTGCAAATGTCATTATGGACGCTTTAGTGGAGTTCAAGAATGCTTCGGGTTTGGTGGCTAGTATCCTGAAGAGTACTGCTTTTTTCTGCAATGTGCCTAGGGGTGTTAGTCGGGTTGACCCGGTTGGGATCGGGTCAATTCTGGTCGGGTCAATTCGGGTTGAGGCTAAAAACCATAACCGAACCCTACCCTATTTAAAACTTGGGTTAGTCGGGTTCGAGTCAATTCGGATCGGGTCAATTCGGGTTCGGTTCAACCCGAATATAAGTAAAATGATTTAAAAAATTATTTACTTCAATATGTTTACATTGTAAAAGTGTTAGTCGAGTCGGGTTTGGGTCAATTCGGGTTGAGGCTAAAAAAAATATACCCGAACCCGACCCTATTTAGAACTCGGGTTAGTCGGGTGCCGAATTAACCCGAATCTAATTATTGTCCCGAGTAACCCGACCCGAATAGGCTTAATCGGGTTCGGGTTCGGGTTCGGGTTCAGGTTCATGTCTGGTAGACCTTTTTGTCACCCCTAAATGTGCCTCATGTGGTTAAAGGATTTTGAGTTCAATGCCGTTTGAAAAAAGTAATCTTCCTGTCAAGTGTCTTGCTGTCCCATTAATCTCTTCTCGTTTATTATATAAGGATTGTAAGGTTCTTGTGGAAAGGCTTCAAAATCGAATTACTGATTGGAAAAACAAGTTTTTGTCTTTTGCTGGTTGACTTCAACTCGTTGCTTCTATTTTATCCTCTATGCACATCTATTGGGCGTTAGTGTTTATTCTTCCTTCTCATATTATCCTTCATTTCTTATGACTTCTCATATTTGGAGCATTTTGATACATAGGGAATCTTAATAGGTCAAATGGATTCATGCATATAAACTTGACGATCGGAGTTTTTGGGATGTTCGATGTACAACCGATATGAATTGGGGTTGGAGAAAATTTTGCAGATTCGTGGTGCTATTAGGCCTTTTATATGGCACAAGATTCAAAATGGTAAGTCTACTTTTATTTGGTTTGATAATTGATGTGGTTTAAGCCCTATTAAGCGACTGTTAACAAATAGGGTCATCACACGTTTCGGTTTTTCGTTACATGATTCGGTTTATGACCTTATTGATAATGGTGAATGGGGGTGGCCTTCGAATTGGTTTATTAGATATCCAAGAAGTGAATGTACCTATTTTGCAAAATGACATTGACGATGAGTGGTTTTGGCGTGACCTTAATGGTCATTTAAATCGTTATTGGTGTATCTTGCATGGGAGTCCATTAGGTTACAGGATGATGAGGTTGATTGGTATCATACTGTGTGGTTTCCTCATTGTATTCCTAGGCATGCATTTCATATGTGGCTTGTTCTTAATCAGAGATTGAAGATACAAGACTTGCTGAGGCAATGAGATGTTGGTCCGACGACTAACTTAAACCTGCTTCGATGCCCGTTTTGTGATTTGGTCCTCGATTCTCATAGCCATCTATTTTTCGAATGTCTGTTTTCTTCGCAGGTTTGGAACATGGTTCGAGTGCTCACTGGTTTGAATAGTTTACCTCCTAGATTAGCGGATATCTTGGCGTTTCTCATTCTAAGTTCGAAAGGCAGTACAACTAGAAGTATTATTTCTCGGAATGTGCTTGCAGCTGCTACGTACTATATTTGGCAAGAAAGGAATGCAAGATTGTTTACAAACAAGTCTCGGTCCCCGTCTCAGCTTTATGATGTTATTGTTTCGAATGTACGTCTAAAGTTGCTCACACTTCGGTTATGAAAGAATTCTACCCAAGTTCGGTTGATGATAGATAAGTGGAAGCTCCCTGATTCTCTTATTATTTATGACTCTGTGCGAGTAGTGTAAGCTCCATTTGAGAGTTGTACTCTTTTTTTCTTTAGCAAGGTTTTTTCCAATGGGTTTTAGTTGGGAAGGTTTTTAAGGAGGCAGTTTCATTTAGTATTCATTATGCTTCCAATATGTTGCTACTGGATTAGCATGGAGGTGCTTGTATTGATGCATGGAGTTCACCTGAATGGTCTGCCGTGATGTTTTGTGTGTCTCTAGTTCTTCGGTTTATTGGTTATTTATTATGTAGCTAGAGTTGTAAGTGTTTATGGCATGTCATAAACACCCTTTCATAGGCGTTTATAAAGTTTTTGCTTGAGGTTAATGTGGTACTTCAGTCACATTTCATTTGAACTTAATTTTTTGGTGATTAATATATTTTACCATGGTAATCCTTTAACAAAAAAAATATATTATGGAAAGTATACATATGTATAAAACCGGTTCGAGCCGACAATCGAACCGGTGATCTGATAAACTGACGATTCAACCGAGTCAATTAAAAAACCGAGTTTTAAAACATTGCTTGCAACATTTCTTCCAAACGTTACATAAAACCTTCTTAGCATGATCATTATTGGTATAATATACAACTCTAAATTTTGTCAAAAATATATGACTCTGATCTTTTTTAAACAAGCTTAAGAGATAAAACGTTAGCATGGCATCATTACAAAATTTCTACGCACACAAAGTATAAACACGAATGCTTATTTATCTATTTGGAAACAAAGGTATTTAATGTCTTATTAATACGAATCAATGGGCAATGATAGTGACCCACTAACGTCTTGATGGTTTTAGTTGTCCTTTCATTCTTTAAACAAATCGTGCACCCACCACGAAACTATATCTTTTGTAGCGAGTGATTTGCCCAATTTCCACTTTGATTTGCACACATAATTGTACAAACACATAAATCACATCGTAAGCATTATATAACTATGTAATGTATAAAATAAAGTATCAATTAAAAACATGTGTGTGCATATCAATTATCATTATACTTATTAAATATAAAATATAATTCTTTCTAGTATTGTAAATAATGTTGTCTTCCAGATAAAATACTTGAAATTATATAAAAATCGTATGAACATTCATAAGTTTTCTGTTAAATGATACAGAGAATCCTCCAAAAATATTGCTTCACACAAAGTGATGCATCATGTCTATTCTTTGTTAATTTGGGGGGAAAACACCCTTATTTTTCATAAAATATTTTGTGAGAAACAATGAAAACAAAAATCGCATTCAAATAATCATTTTTCAATAAAATGTTTTATGAAACACAAAATCCTTTATTTTTCAGCTTATCAAGGAAAATTACAAAACAAATTTTAGTTGTTTTCCTTGTTTTCCTTTGTAACCCCCAACTATCCCTCCCTTTTTTCAAAATAGAAATATATACATCAACTTAACGCCTTTTTTATATTTTCAAGTGTTTTGTGGAGATAATATCCAAGTTGAAAACACTGTTTTCCTTTTCGAAAAAACAAGAAGTAAATTTTAACAAAGTAGAATAGTTGTTATGGTCGAATAATTAAATATGGTTTGGTAGCAACTTTTTGCATAACCGACAGTTTTGCTTGATAAAAAAATATATGCCAAGTCGATGAGTCATACTAAGAGATACAGACTTTTAAACTTTGTCTCAAGTTCAAACTATCTTTATGCCTATAAACACGAAATACAATTTTTGTGAAAGAAAAATCATTTAGTACTCGGTATATAGATTGCTCTATCGGGTACCTTCTTAATATTCGATGAATGCTTGCTCTTGACTCTTTTTTTTTTTTTTTTTTTTTTTGTCATTTTTCAATTCATCAAAATAGAATTTACATAATAGTTGAAGGTAAACAAGCAACAAGTTGTGCCGCTAGCCCTCTTGAAGTTAACTTTGAGTATAACATTACAACCCCAAATGGTTCAAAAGATAACTTTGAACCTTGATGAAACTAGGCTAGACTTAGTTGGATTCAGAATTCATGTTAAATGATGATGTAAAAATGCATGTCATATACACAACTTAAAAATTGACACCTTTACATGAGTCAT
Source organism: Artemisia tridentata subsp. tridentata (assembly GCA_021014915.2). Lineage (NCBI taxonomy): Eukaryota > Viridiplantae > Streptophyta > Magnoliopsida > Asterales > Asteraceae > Artemisia > Artemisia tridentata. The sequence goes on from CP139503.1 coordinate 284,248,978, forward strand.
GTAGCTGATGATCAATACATTAGTCACGTAACATGACTAATATATTTAGGGTGTTCTCGAACGTGTTGTTTGAGTTTTGTATCTGATGACCAAAACGCTTTATAATAATTGTATTCATTACCATCTAAACAAAACAGAACAAACACAACATAATGTGCGTTAACTAAGACACGTTTTGTTGAACCATGATAACTTGGACCACTTAATGACACTTTAGTTAAAATCATACGATCCAATCATGACGATATCATATCAAAATCGCCTATGAGGATTAATACAAGTTACGTCTAGCAATAATGGTTACTCTTGATCATCAAAGACAATACTTGGCTTTGTTAGGGGCACCAATCACATGTGCATATGGTGAGTAGCAATAATGTTACTCGTGATCATCTGGGTTTTGGGGGCAAAATGGATTGCTTGGATTGAGGCGTGCCTGAAATCGGCTAGAGCATCAGTTTTGGTGAATGGTAGCCTTTCTGAGGAGTTTCTTATCCAACGGGGTCTTCGACAGGGTGACCCGATGGCACCATTTCTTTTTATCATAGCTATGGAGGGCCTTCAGCTAGCTATTGATAATTTGGTGAATGGTAACTTGTTTAATTGTGCTAACAATAATACTGTTTCCATTTCCCATTTATTTTTTGCAGATGACGTGATCATTGTGGGAGAGCCTAGTACTCGAAATTTGCATGTTATCACTAAGGCTCTCAGGTTTTTTCATTGTGTCTCTGGCTTAAAGATTAATTTCGAGAAGTCTTCCATTATTAGCATTGGGGTGAGCGAGGCCCAAACTACACGTTTGGCAAATTTCGTGGGGTGCAAAGTTGAGAAATTCCCTTTCAAAAATCTTGGAATTCCAATTGGTGGAAATTCAAGTCGTGTGCAAACTTGGGATCCGATCATAAGCAAATGTAATAAGAGACTTTCTTCTTGGAAATCAAATCTTCTGTCGATTGGAGGTCGGTCCACCTTAATTTCTTCTGTTCTTGGTTCTCTTGGTATATATTTTTTGTCTCTTTTTCGTTTGCCGGTAACGGTTAATAAAAAGCTTGAAGCTATAAGGTCCCGGTTCTTTTGGGGTGGTAATAAGGATGTCAAGAAGATTTCTTGAGTTAAATGGGGGGCGGTTCTTGCTTCTAAAAAAGATGGTGGCGTGGGATTTGGAAGTTTGGACTCTATGAATCGTGCTCTCTTATACCGATGGAGATGGAGAGCGATTGGTAACCCGAAGGCCTTGTGGGTTCGTACCATTTCTGCCATACATGGGGAGAATTGCTTTTTTGATATCACGGCTAAACATGGTGGGATACGGAAACGAATTGTGGACTCGATTGGTGATACTCATGCTCGTACCAATTTGGATAAACATGTTATCAAAAGACAAATCGGTAATGGCCATGGTACTAAATTTTGGTTAGATGTGTGGTGTGGGGAGGCGACTTTGGCTAAAAAATATCCGAGATTGTTTGCTTTCGAAACGGAAAAAACATTGCGTTGTTAGCAATAGGAGGGATGCTATGGGTTGGGTTTGGAGATGGAATCTGTAAACTCCCGTGATTTTTCCCTTTGAATAATAAGTGATTAATAAATCATACGTTATCTAATAACCATTTTTACTGGTTAAATTTATTTTTTTTACTAGACTGTATAAATTATAATGGTACTTGTGATTACCATTTACCCAGAAACGATGTTTCCACACAAACCTGGATAATCAAAAATCGCGAATCATTTAAAACTATTAATGTTAATAGTTAACATTTACATGTTTCGTCAAATAACAACTTGATTTTAACTAGTTAATTGTATTTGAAGCAATTAACATTTATACTTGTGTTCAAACTATTAAACTCAAACCTATGAACATCACTCAACTTTTGTTGACTTTTAGCATGTATTCTCAGGTAACTAGAAGCTAAAGCTCAAGGCACGGAGTGGGCATTTAACCCGGCACGGGTTCTAAATAAATGTTTATCATTCAAATTTAAATAAACATGTTCAACTATGAAACATCTTTGTATTATAAAAACTCTTGTGTTTTGAATGATAAATTAAAACGTCTTTTTAAGTCGTTTTCTATGGTTATGACTGTGATCCACTACGTAACACCCGGTAAAGTCTTCCGCTGTTGCTATTCGAAATTTGGGGGTGTTACAGATTGGCATCAGAGCTTATGGTTATAGAGAACCAAATGTATTTTGAAACATTGGACTATAACTACATTTTTAAAACGGACCATTTTTTTTAAAAGATAACCACCTTATGCCCTCCGTGCCTACGCATATCCAACATTAAAGAATGTTGCTTACTACATTAAGTTCTTAACTAAATTTAACATGTGCATGATTATGTTAATAGCTTACATTTATTATTCGGGATTATTACAGTACTATGTCTTCAGACTCCCATCCTATCACTGTATCATCTGATTCAGAGAATGAGGATCCTATGCCTTTCACGCTAGACTTTGCTCCGGCAGCTATACCGATGTCACCTGCTACTGACCGGTACATGGAAAGCCAGCAATTTCTACCGGCATCTGACACGGAGATTTCCCCTCCAACATCACCCATCCCATCACCTGACCCGATTCGCCGGCATGGACGAGTACGACAACTCCAGCCGTACGAACCCGAACCCTTTAACCAACTTTACCGACGCCCTGGAGAAGGTTTTGTTCGCAAACACACTCCCCGGAAACGGGTACGTACACCACCAGTTTTGATCATACCACCTTCAGCTCCTAAGCATACCAGGACATCACCACCTACACCACTATCTTCTGTTCCACCACCTACTATTTTCTACCAGCAGACCACCACTGTTCCATTACCATCCACTACTCCACCACCTGCTTCACCACCATCAGCTACACTTAGTGAGCCTCTGCCACCTCGTGAGAGAACATATCGCTTGGTTCCATCTTCATCGGACCCCTATGTTCAGGCTATAGATGAGGCCACAGTTCGCACGGGAACCCGCAAGAGAGTCGATGCTCGCCGATGGTCTTTCTTGCTACCGATCATTCGTCACTGGAGATCCCAGGAGGGAGCCCGAGAGCCATGGAACTAGGAGAGAGTTCGGCTACTGCTGCTTCAAGGATTCTCCCGGTTACCGGAGAACCCCTCCATCACACTGTACCACTACTGGCAGCCAGATTAGTTAGACATGAGGACCGCCTTGACGACATTGTAGACATTCTTGACGACCTACCACTAGAGCAGGTTGAGACTCTTGGAGAAGAAGTAGAAAACCTCGTGATAGGCCAGTTAGCAATGGAGACAGTCTTCGATCAAGTGGGTGCTAGTTTGGAAGAAGCCATTGAGACTATTTCAGTGCTAGGAAATGCTACTACTACGATGCAGACAGTGATTGAGACACTAGACTCTGAGCTTAATCAAGTTAGATCTGAGGTTCTGATTCTGAGACTTATGATTGAGGATTCCCAGGCTAGGGAAAGGGATCGAGACCAGACAGTGGAGACTATGATGACTATGATTGCAGATCTTCAGCGCCGCCTAGATGGTGCACCAGGAGGACCATAGATCAGAGATGTATCAGTATAGCTAGGAGATATCTAGCCTATCAATGTTGTATTAATAAAGAATCTTGTATCTTTATGTTTTGTAAAACAGATCGAACAAGTTATTAATCTATGTTGTGTGGATGTACTATATTGATGTTGATTTATGTATTCCATGGTTGTTTCTTACATTCATGTGCATTACGATATTGTCCCGGCTCATACAGTTTAAATCCAATCATTTATGTTCTCATGTGTGTTGTGACTCAGACATGTCATGAATGTACTTATGATATGATATTTACTGTACCTGCAGACATAAACCAGAATCAACATAAACTTAATATGAATAATAACATGACTGTAATATTATGATTCATATTTAATATAATCTAACTTAACGTGATCATTATGAGATTTCTAAAAATATGCTTTTGCAATATTGATAGAACAATGGTACGTACAAGGAAAGCAACCTCCACCGCAAATCATGAAGCTGCAACTGCTACGCCCACAATGACTCCAGAGGCTATCCGAAAAGCAATCGCTGACGGTGTAAATGCAGTCATAGCAGAACAGGCAGCAGCAAATGCACACAACAGTGGCACTAGTTTACCAACAGGAGAAAGTGCGACAGTTGTGAACCGCAAATGTACCTACAAGGACTTTATAAGTTGTCAACCAACATTTTACAAAGGAACTGAAGGAGTAACTGAACTTGCTCACTGGTTCGAACGATCTGAAACTGTTTTTCAGAGAAGCGGTTGTACCGAAGAAAACAAGGTTACTTTCGCTACTGGAACTCTCATGCAAGATGCTTTGTCATGGTGGAATGCTACAGTCAAAGCCATGGGAATGACGGCAGCCTACCAGCTCCCTTGGACTGAGTTTAAAACCAAGATGCTGAAGAAATACTGTCCCCGTTCGGAACTAAGAAAATTGGAGGATGAATTCCATCTACTAGTAGTAAAGGGAATTGATCTTAAAACATACAACAGGAGATTCCAAGAGCTTAAGGTATTATGCCCTACTGTTGTATCAACTTTCGAAAAAGAACTGGAGAAGTATATCGAAGGACTTCCCCGTAGTATTGAGGGAAATGTCACTTCATCAAATCCATCAACTCTAGAGGCAGCCATGGAGCTTGCTCAAAAACTACTGGACCGAGAAGTCAAATGCAACAATGAACTCAAGAGAAAACTCGATGATAAGAGAACCACCCATTTCAACAATAATAACAATCACCGCAACAGTAACTTCAACAACAACCATAGAAATAGTAACCCGTATCATCAAAACCGAAACAATCGTCACCACCAACAAAACAAACGTCAGGAAACCATCAAGGCCTATGCTGCTACTGAAGGCAGAGAATATCAAGGTCAGAAACCCCAGTGTAACAGGTGCAAGCTACACCACAATGGGCCATGCATAACCAGATGTACGAAATGCCAAAAAGTGGGTCATCAGGCAAAGGATTGCCGAAATCCCGCTACTGGTAGCAACTTACAGCCTATAACTCCAACTTGCTACTCCTGCGGAGAAGTAGGTCACTTCAAAAGCCGCTGCCCGAAAGGAAACGGTCAGCAAAACAACGCACGAGGAAGAGCGTACGTGTTAAAGGAAGAAGATGCACCACAAAACCCTGATGTTGTCACGGGTACGTTTTTACTCAATCAACATAGTGCTAAAGTATTATTTGATACTGGAGCAGACAAAAGTTTTGTGTCAACTACATTTACTCCTTTACTTAACATTACCCCTTCCAAACTAAACACTACCTTTGAAATCGAAATGGCGGACGGAAACCTAATAGGCACCAACACCATAATTCGTGGTTGCACCCTAACCCTACAAGATAAACCTTTTTCCATCGATCTTATGCCCATCCAGCTCGGTAGTTTTGACGTAGTCATTGGAATGGATTGGCTATCCAAACACCACGCTAGAATACTATGTGACGAGAAAGCCGTGTGTATTCCATGTAATGGTGAAACATTTATTGTCCACGGAGACAAAAATAAGACGCGGTACGGTATTCTATCATGCACGCGATTGGTGAAATACATGAATGAAGGATGTCAAGCATTCATGGTTCATGTGACGGAAGACAAATCCAAAGAAAAGCGAATAGAGGACGTTCCAATCGTTGAAGAATTTCCAGAAGTATTCCCCGAAGATCTACCCGGTCTTCCACCACCCCGCCAAGTAGAATTCCAGATTGAACTAGTACCTGGAGCGGCACCTGTGGCGAAAGCACCTTATAGGTTAGCGCCATCTGAAATGAAGGAATTGTCAGAACAATTGAAAGAATTGTCTGATAAAGGTTTTATCCGACCCAGCTCATCACCTTGGGGAGCCCCAGTCTTATTCGTTAAGAAGAAAGACGGATCTTTCCGAATGTGTATCGATTACCGGGAATTGAACAAACTCACTGTAAAGAATCGTTATCCACTACCCAGGATCGATGACTTGTTTAACCAATTACAAGGATCGAGTGTATACTCAAAAATCGATCTGAGGTCCGGATATCATCAGTTAAGAGTTCGAGAGGAGGATATTCCCAAGACCGCTTTCAGAACGCGTTACGGACATTACGAATTTCAAGTAATGCCATTTGGTTTAACTAACGCACCTGCGGTATTCATGGACTTGATGAACCGAGTTTGTAAACCTTACTTGGATAAGTTCGTGATAGTTTTCATAGACGACATTCTGATATATTCCCGCAACGAAAAAGAACATGCCGAACATTTGAGAACTATCTTAGAATTACTCAAAAAGGAACAATTGTATGCCAAGTTCTCCAAATGTGACTTTTGGATTCGAACCGTACAATTTCTCGGGCACGTTATCGACAGTCAAGGTATTCATGTAGACCCCGCAAAGATTGAAGTCGTCAAAAGTTGGACATCTCCCACAAACCCCACTGAGATACGCCAATTTTTGGGTCTTGCCGGTTACTACAGGAGATTTATTGAAGGATTTTCAAAGATCTCGAAGCCTTTGACCGAGTTAACTCAGAAAAACAAGAAGTATGTTTGGGGAAAGGAAGAGGAATCAGCTTTTCAACTGTTAAAACAAAAGCTATGTGAAGCACCAATATTAGCACTACCTGAGGGAAGTGAAGATTTTGTAGTATATTGTGATGCTTCATAACATGGTTTAGGAGCTGTGCTGATGCAACGAAACAAAGTAATAGCTTATGCCTCACGACAACTCAAACCATATGAAGTAAATTACACGACTCATGATTTGGAGTTGGGAGCAGTAGTATTTGCTCTAAAGATGTGGAGACATTACCTGTACGGCACCAAGTGCATCGTATTCACCGATCACAAAAGTCTTCAGCATATCTTAGATCAAAAAGAGCTGAACATGAGACAACGCCGCTGGTTAGAACTACTTAGTGATTACGATTGTGAAATCCGTTATCACCCAGGAAAAGCTAACGTCGTGGCTGATGCCTTAAGTCGAAAAGAACGACCGAAACCTCTTAGAGTCAGATCATTAGGAATGACCATTTGTTCACCTCTACCCTCACAAATACTCGCCGCTCAATCCGAGGCTCTTAAGGAAGACAACCGACCTAGTGAAAAGATTCACGGTATGCCAGAGAATGATAATGGCTTCGTACAAAGAGCAGATGGAGTGCTCTGTTTCAAAGAAAGAAGTTGGATTCCTTTATACGGAGGAATACGTGATATCATTATGCATGAATCTCACAAGTCCAAGCACTCCATTCACCCAGGTTCTGATAAAATGTATCAAGACCTCAAGAAACTTTACTGGTGGCCAAACATGAAGGCAGACATAGCAGAGTATGTCGGGAAATGTTTGACGTGCGCAAGAGTAAAGGCAGAGTATCAAAAGCCGTCAGGATTACTCATACAACCTGAGATTCCTGTATGGAAGTGGGAGCGCATTACAATGGACTTCATCACCAAGTTACCTAAAACATCAGCTGGATTGGACACCATCTGGGTCATCGTTGACCGTCTCACCAAATCCGCTCACTTCATAGCCATCAAAGAAACTGATGAGATGGAGACACTCGCAAAACTATATCTAAAAGAAATAGTTTCACGACATGGAGTGCCGATCTCAATCATCTCAGATCGTGACAGTCGTTTCACATCTCATTTTTGGAAGTCTTTGCAAAAAGCCTTGGGAACCAAATTAGACATGAGTACGGCCTATCACCCACAAACCGATGGACAAAGTGAGAGGACAATTCAAACCCTAGAAGACATGCTCCGAGCCTGTGTTATTGATTTCGGTAAAGGTTGGGACAGACACTTACCTTTAGCTGAGTTCTCTTACAACAACAGCTACCATGCTAGTATTAAGGCAGCACCGTTTGAAGCACTCTACGGACGGAAGTGCAGATCACCTGTTTGTTGGACCAAAGTTGGAGATGTACAACTCACCGGACCCGATCTCATTCATGAGACAACAGAGAAAATAATCAAGATTAAACAACGATTACAAGCAGCAAGAGATAGACAGAAGAGCTACGCCGATGTGAGGCGAAAACCTATGGAATTTCAAATTGGAGACAAGGTCATGCTAAAAGTGTCCCCCTGGAAAGGGAAAGTACGTTTCGGAAAACGTGGAAAGCTCAATCCTAGATACATTGGTCCATTCAAGATCCTAGAAAGGATTGGACCAGTGGCTTACAAACTCGAGCTACCAGAGGAACTTAGCCAAGTTCACAACACTTTTCATGTATCGAATCTTAAGAAGTGCTTGTCAGATGAATCTCTTGTAATTCCTTTGAAAGAGATTCGGCTCGATGACAAACTTGTCTTTACGGAAGAACCCGTGGAAATCATGGACAGAGAGGTCAAACAACTAAAACAGAACCGCATCCCTATTGTCAAAGTCCGATGGAACTCTAAACGAGGACCGGAATATACTTGGGAACGCGAAGACCAAATTCGTGCCAAATACCCACACCTATTTCCATAAACACCTCTAACCACCATCTTAGACTAGAATTCCGGGACGGAATTCAGTGTAAGTGGTAGGTACTGTAAACTCCCGTGATTTTTCCCTTTGAATAATAAGTGATTAATAAATCATACGTTATCTAATAACCATTTTTACTGGTTAAATTTATTTTTTTTACTAGACTGTATAAATTATAATGGTACTTGTGATTACCATTTACCCAGAAACGATGTTTCCACACAAACCTGGATAATCAAAAATCGCGAATCATTTAAAACTATTAATGTTAATAGTTAACATTTACATGTTTCGTCAAATAACAACGTGATTTTAACTAGTTAATTGTATTCGAAGCAATTAACATTTATACTTGTGTTCAAACTATTAAACTCAAACCTATGAACATCACTCAACTTTTGTTGACTTTTAGCATGTATTCTCAGGTAACTAGAAGCTAAAGCTCAAGGCACGGAGTGGGCATTTAACCCGGCACGGGTTCTAAATAAATGTTTATCATTCAAATTTAAATAAACATGTTCAACTATGAAACATCTTTGTATTATAAAAACTCTTGTGTTTTGAATGATAAATTAAAACGTCTTTTTAAGTCGTTTTCTATGGTTATGACTGTGATCCACTACGTAACACCCGGTAAAGTCTTCCGCTGTTGCTATTCGAAATTTGGGGGTGTTACAGAATCGTCCAATTAGGAATAGCAGGGAAATTAATATTTTTCAAGATATGGTTAATAGCCTTCCATCTAGTCTCAATGATACCGAGGATAAGTGGTTATGGCAATTTAATGGCCACAACGAGTTCTCTGTTGCTAAGCTTAGGAAGTTTTTTGACCATCAATTACTTCCTTCTTCTTCTAACTTATCGACTCAATGGAATCGTCTTGTCCCAAAAAAGATAAATTTGTTTGTGTGGAGACTCCGACGTGATTGCCTTCCTACTTCCATTAATCTTTTCGCGAAAGGTATTGACATTGTTTCGGTTAGGTGTGGTAACTGTGATGAAGCCGTGGAGTACACCAACCATGTCTTTCAATCTTGTATCTTTATCAAGCGGATCAAGGTTTTATTGAATAATTGGACTAAGTGTGACATCCCGGACGACTCAATGGATCGAATTCTCTCTTGGTGTGATTCGCTTAACACCTCGGCGACTCATCGAAATAGACTTCAAGCTATTATTTTTATATGGTGGTGGCATATTTGGATGGCGCGAAATAATGCTATACACAATGGTATTCACGAGTCTAGCTTGGATGTATTTAACGCCATTGTTTCCACTTCTTATCTTTGGATTCACAATCGAGATAGGAAGGATAAGACTTCGTGGGATAATTGGAGCGAGTGTCCGTTTGGGTAGTTTTGTGGTTTCGTGGCTCGGTTTCTTTGTGGTCTCCTCAGAACTTGTATGGGGTTGTATCAAAAACATCATTGAAGTGAAAACCGGTGGCTCGGCCTTCAATGATGAGGTTTTTTCTTATGTCTTAGGTTTTCCTGTAATTGGCATAAGTTTTTTTCAACCTTTTTACGTCCTTTGCAGTTAAAGTTCTGAGATGGTTCTAGAATTTGTAGATTTTTGTATTTCTAGAATTGTATTGTAATTTTAGATCCTAGTTCCTTGCTAGTGGTCCTCATTTATATTTATTTGTACTTTTTGCCATTCAAAAAAAAAAATTATCTGGGTTAACGAGGTTTATCAATTATAATATGCAAAAAGTGCACTAAGAAAATCTTTAACCATAGTACTCCCAACATTTCATTTTTTCTCATTTGAAAAAGGGAAACATAAAAAGTATCTATCTAGTTATCTTCCGTCTTGAAGATCTTTTGAGGTGTTGTAACAATTTTTTATATACATGGAAGTAGGGTTGAGCAACGGGTCAAAACTGACCCAGACAGATCAAATCCGACCCGAAAATCGAATAAGTGTAAAACGTGAACCGAGAACCGAATAAGTGTGTTTTGACCCCGACCCGAACCGAATAAGGTCGGTTCGATTAGGTTTAATCCGGTTTCGGTCGGTTTGTTGGTTCTGGTCGGTTTTCGGGTGATTTTGCCCAGTCTTATATGGAAGATTATTGTTCACCATCCAATTATGTTACAGTATTGTTTAATTAATTTGTGCTTAAAACATATTAGGTATATTTAGAATAATGTGTTAGATGGTCCATATTTAAATACATGATTGGAGAAAATGTTCTCTGATACGAGAATCCAATGAGCGGAATAGTTCCCGGACAGATTAGTTTTCTGACGTTGTCGGGTAGCTACTTAAAACAGTTGTCGTACATGAAGTTGACTGAGCTACCTCAATCCAGGTAAATTCTGCTAATTTTGTATGAAGCAACTACCGACTTGATAACCACTGGATCCTTAGAAGGACATGACCCTTCCCAAGGAAATTCTCCTTGGTTGTCGGAGTCCAGTTCTCGAGTACCACGTTATTTCCCTTTTTGTCCGGAATCCATGTTTGGATCATGTACACGTGAAGCGATTTTCGAGTATTGTGATTGTTTTCGCTATGTAAGTTATTTTGGTGATTCATTATGGGTGTGAAACAATGTTCGTAACTATGAATCAGAGGTTTTGTGATAAAAATGAAGGTTTTTTGAATTTTTCGGTGCTAGAAAATGAAAAAATGAAGGCTTTTTTATGTTACGTATAACACGGATGGCACCATGTTTAAGTAAGGTACGCATCCATTTATTTTGGGGTGTAATTGATAATACTCGTATGTTCGGTTTCCCGCGTTCGGTAAGGACCCCAAGGTATGATCGAGGATCAAGAGTCGGGGTAACGCTTATATATGACTATGAAGCGTGTGAAGATTGATTTGCTTCATGGTAAATTAGGTTTGGTCCATTTTGTGGAAATGAACTTCTGTTTATAGAGATGAATTTAGGGTTCTGTGCCACCTATGAATGCGATTTGATGATTTAGGATGGTTGGACATCGAAAGAAGGAGACAAGAATGACGTGCAACGTGACATTCTTGGCTCTGATCGGTACATGGGATGTTCTATGCACGTATTAGCGAGATGTTCGCAACATTACCTCTAAGCCAATGAGGTAGTGACATAGTTTTCTGTTGCAACGACCCTTTTGAGATAAGATCTCGTTCTGGCATTTGCCTGGATGTGTTCATCCAGGCTTGGTTTGTTTGTCATGTCTGGGATAGAATGTGACGATTCCTATCTGTTATGGGCATGTCTTGAGCCTGTTCGATGTATGGGTACTAGTAATTTGAGCTAGAGCTCTCATACGCTATCACGTGTGCAAATCGAAGGAACATCAATGAAAGGTTGATTAGTGAGACAAAAGATGTTATAAAAATAAAAAAGAAATAGGGAGTAGTATTAAGAGGTATTTCTCTAAATGCCCCAAAAGTACAATAGTACTTCCCCCATATGCCCAAAAATAATCTCATTACTCTAAATGCCCCATGGGAGAAGGTCGTCCCCTAAATCTTCGGCGACTATCATAAATAAGTGACAAGTGTGCCCACCTTTGTACTTTTCAAGTACTCTTATGGGACACGTGTCACCAATATATGATATTTGCCAAGATTTCAGGGGCAATCTTTGCCCACAGGGCATTTAGAGAAATGGGATTATTTTGGGGTATATGGGGTAAGTACTTTTGGAGTAAATAAAGAATTACCTCTAGATCACTCTGTTTCCGAGTATAAAACGGAAAGAAAAAGAAATGAAGAAGGAAAAAAGAGAAAAGTAAAGAGGAGAAGAATAAGAAATGATTTTTTATCTTGTGTTCCCAAAGTGGAAAGAAAAGAGGATGGTGTAAGCACAAAAAAGTTTAAAACCAAGCACCAAAAAGTTTAAAATCAACTTAACTCCATTTTATCCCAATTTGAGAAGAAGATTAAGAGAGTAATTTTAGTGTAATTTACTATCATTTATTTTATTTGCCCCTTCTAAAAAATCTGAGGAACATATATTTTTTTTAATTAACATCCCAAACCTTTGTCTGTTACTCAAGGGAACAAAGTGTTAGTAGAAAATAAAGATGAAAAACTTTATTTAAAAAAAAGAAAAAAAAAAACTGTGAGTGAAGGTGAATATAGGGAGAGAGATAAAGGGTAGAAGGGGTCCATGTTCCTCAACCGCATGACATCAAATTCAAGGTATAACACCTTCTCCACCTTCCTCACTTCTCATCATAATTCATTTTCATTTTCAATTATACATTCTGGTATTATATTACTGGTTTTCTTTCAGTTTCACTTCATTTGCAGGTCCAGTCACATTTCCAGATCTCAAGTACGTTATACACTCTATCCCTACACTCACTGTGCACTTTTTTTTTTTTTTTTTTTTTAATAATTTATGATTCAGATCTATATATTTCTTCAATTTTTGCTTATTTGACAATCAAGTTGTTATATTCATTCAACTTTTTATTATATGTTTTTTACAAGATCTATTTGTAACTGGAAATGCTGAAACTACTTTTTTTTGTTTTTTACTTGTCGGCAGTGTGTTATGTATATGACAAGTTACCTGTTGTTATATTCCTCGCTTTTAACTTTGTGTTATCTTATAAACAAAACCCAAATGTAACTTAGCAAAATATCGGTAAATTTCAATGTAAAATGAAATTGGGATGATTGTAAACAGGGTCGAAGCCAGAAAGTTATGGTCGAGGGGGCAAACTTCGATATTTTTTAGAAACTACACTGCAAATCGATTTGTTAGGGGGGCAAACTACAAAAATAGTCAGATATTTTAAAAAATTTACATTACAATTTTTTTCGCTAGAGGGGCACGTGCCCACCCTGTCCCCCTCTGGTCTCCGCCACCAATTGTAAAGTAGAAGTTTGTACTTGTGGGTTTATTGATAGTTTGTTTTGGATGATGTAATGTAGGTAAGTTAGGGATCGAGTATCTGTTATTGGTGAATGAATGGGGAAGTCTCCAGGAAAGTGGATCAAGACGGTTCTCTTTGGGAAGAAATTGTCCAAATCCAATCTCTCCAAAGTAAGTACATGATCCTTATGTTTTCAAATCACGGACAACTAGTATAGTAGCGCCAAACCGTTTGCTATTTTATATTGTGATTGACAAAATAAGTAATGAATTCACGTTATTTCTTCAAGGATGCTACCCCAGACCTAAGGACATCCCTCAGTAGTAAGGCACCATTAAATGATTATGGTGCTGAGACCATGGTTATCTCCAGCCCGGTGCGTCCTGTCATTGCTTCAAATGAAGAGCATACACAATTGGACAAGACCTCCAGTGGCGACTTACTGTCTGATACAGCTGTCGTTCAGAGAAATACTATGGAGTTATATGCTGCAAATGGCGAGGAGTTAATCAAGCTAGAGCAAGCTGCCACCAAGGCGCAGGCTGCTTTCAGGGGCTACTTGGTAATATTTTTTTTAGCTTAATTAGATGCGTTTCTGAACAGGAAATGCTGAACGTCTTACTTGTTTCTATTATTCGGTACTTGCTGCGAAATGAAAATTTTGTTTAGGGCTAAATTGTTAACGAATCATTGTCTTTGAACTCAAAATAATGTAGCTACAAATTGCTCATGTTTCAAAATTGTGTGTGGCGTTATTCAGCTAAGTAGTCTTTTATATCTTACATCATTACTGTCAGACACAGGCTAACATGAATATTCTATGTGAAGGCACGGAGAGCATTCTGGGCCCTCAAGGGTATCATAAGGCTTCAAGCGCTAGTTCGTGGTCATTTGGTTAGGAGACAGGCGGTTGCTACTTTGCGTTGCATGCGTGCGATTGTTGAGTTCCAGGCAATCGTTCGTGGCCGAAGTGCGAGACTTTCTGGTAATGGTCTGGTGCTTCAAGAGAACACTGCAGGAAAGATAAAGGTAATTCCTTCATCTTTTATTGTTTTTCATGTACTCTACCTACATAAACGTGTTGACTATCCACATGCATTGACAATACCTTGATTTTTGGGTGTGTGAGCTCCCTTTTGTTTAATGTTTCGAATGCCTTTATGATAATGAAGATCCTTCAGATAGTGTATTATCTTCTGTATGATCTTCTTCCTCATGCAGCTAATTGTATTTGTACACTCTTTTTTATTTGGTTAGGATAAGAAATCGTCTGACTTGCTTGGAACATCCCTCCGAGTAGAGAAGCTATCGACAAATGTATTCGCTACCAAGGTATCCTTAAACATTTATGTTATCTTAACCTGCAACTATTTGTCATGAACGATGGAAGTGGACATATTTGGAAGCTCTTCTTATTTAAAGAAAAGCTTTGAGGGGTTACGTATTACCCAAAATATGCTTCCACCAGATGCCCTGTTTTGTCTCCAGATGACCATATTACTCCATTTTGAGTTAATTAGCTTATAGTTCAATAACTGAAAAGTATGCACATACATATAGTTTAATTCAAATAAATTGAATTTCTAAACTAAAAGTTATGTTTGAGAAACCAACTGGGTTAGCTCAGTTGGCCACCAAGATTCCTTAGGGGCTTGAGGAGGGGAGGTTTGGCTAGGGGAGGTCTCAAGTTCGAGTCCCACCCGAGACTTTTACCCCTTTAGGCGGAATAGGAGGAAGTAGAGGCGGAGTTCAGGGTCAGCGTACTGCCCAATTGGATGTCACTGCCACCTGAACCACTAACAACTAACAAGCCTTCAAAAAAAAAAAAAGTTTGAGAATAATAAAATTCACTTCTGTAAATAACTACTGAAAAGAAAACTAGATATATGGCTAGAATACGCTACTACAGTCGACATATTTACCTCTAATAGCTATGGAATTATATGAACTAAATAGTTCAATATAACTGCTTCACATCACATCTTCGGCCATTATGAGAACCTAGAAATATTTAAGGGTACACAATGCTCGTAAGCAAGTATTTGTCAGGAAAGTTGACAGAAAGCAATAAGTCTTCATAACTGTATTCTTTAGAGTGATTTTTATTCTAATGTGCATGCATCTCGAGAAGTTGACTAATACTTTATTTTCCGGTTTAGCTTGTTGCTTCATCACACACTACAATGCCCTTGAGTATCCAATACGAATCAGTTGAGCCAAATTCAGTGAGAAGCTGGATTGGCCGTTGGTCATCTTCTTCTTTCTGGGAACCACTACCTCAACCGAAAAAACCACTGGATGCAAAGCCTAAAAGAAAACACACTAAATTGCAAACTGGAGAAACCGAAACAGGTAGACCAAAAAGAAGTGTTCGAAGAATTCCCGCTGCAAATAATGATCACAGTCTCTCCAATTCCGCTGAAAATGAAAAATCGAAACGTACTGTGAGAAAAGCCAACCACCAATTGGACGCGGGTCAAGAGCAATCTATCACTGAACTTGAAAAAGTCAAACGTAATCTAAGAAAAATATCCGTTTCTGCATCTGCTGCTCCCGAAAAGTCAGAAATAGAACCTGAAAAGTCTTCACCCAGTTTGAATAAAGAAATTTCTGAGCAGAGAACCAATATTGAAATAAACGATTCAATTGTTGAGAGCGTTAAACAACCTGAACCTGAGCCAGAACAACCTCTGGTTCAGCCGTTGGAGGATAAACCAGGTGATGACTTGCAAGATGATCAACCTGTCATCGAGCCACCATCCCTAGAAACCAATGGGAAGGTTGAAAACGAACCCGAAAAACCCGACAACGTGGAGTTAAATGGCAAGGAAAATCAGAAAGCAAGGAGGAGAAAATCTTTGCCAGCAAAACAAGAATACAAGGAGAGTGTGTCACAGAACTCACCCACTGTGCCAAGCTACATGGCAGCGACCGAGTCAGCAAAGGCCAAGCTTAGAGCTCAAGCAGCAGCAAAGGCTGCAGAAGAAGGGGTCGAAAATGGTTTCACCAGGCGACAGTCTCTACCATCTGCCACCGCCAAACCGAGCTTGCATTCACCACGGGTGCATAAGCCTTCACAAGCCAATGGCAAAGGAGTGACTAAACCTAACAAATCTCAAATATCACCTAGAGATGGTAAGCATATCTATTACTGTACTAAGTTCCTCTTTTCTAATTCTTCCCTTATACCAATGTATGACGGTTCCTTGTGTATGCTTCCTCCTGCTATAAAAAGTTTTTGACTTGTCAAATCAAACAATTTACTTTCCAAACCCAAAATGTGCTTTTTTTGTTGAAGAAAAGGGTCCTTTTAAGCTTTAAAGTCAAACTGCACATTTGGAATAACGGAAGTAACATTAATTAATCAGGCTGGAATTTATCAACTTCCAGTATTTTGGGTATGCCATTATATGGGTGGCCGGGTGGGTACAGCATGTTAAACGAGTTTAGTCTATGAAATGTTACCTGGTTTTCTCTTTATTATATAATCTTGA
Source organism: Artemisia tridentata subsp. tridentata (assembly GCA_021014915.2). Lineage (NCBI taxonomy): Eukaryota > Viridiplantae > Streptophyta > Magnoliopsida > Asterales > Asteraceae > Artemisia > Artemisia tridentata. The sequence continues at coordinate 284,265,789 of CP139503.1, forward strand.
GTTTGGAATTGTTATCAATGGTTATGTTTCATTGATCATCTTTGTTTGGTAATTGACTGCTTTTGTGTGCATCGTTTTTAGAAAAAGTGATCCAGGGAGGGTGGAAGAGGTGAGGCAGCGATCAGCAAATCCTTGGTAGGAAGAGGTGAGACTCTGTTGCAGCTTCAGTATGGTTCTTATTGTGAACTCGTGTTGTGCTACAGTATTAGGCATTAAGAAATAACTGATGTTTGTTGTCACCGGTTTGATCTTTTTCTTTTGTTTCTGGAGGTGTTATAGTCGATGTCTTAATGTATAGTGATGGACTCAAAGTTTGTTTTGATGTTATTGATGTCTTTTTTTCTACAAGGAATGCTTGAGATACATAACTTAATCTTAAATGTTTAGCAAATCTTCATCAAAGCCGAAGGGTTTTTATGGTTGTGCTTTTAACATATATTGATTATCGAGTACTATTAGTCACTTGAGTTAACTGAAGATTAATTGCACTAATCGTCACTTTGGTTAACATGATGCCATTATGGTATCCGGATTGATTCCTAATGCTAAGAAAATTGGTTACTTATAACAAAATTTGATCAGATGAAGGTGCATCTTGACTTTTTAGGATGTCAAATTGTGGTATTGATTCAAATCAAGGATTTGGGCAGAATTTGGATATAATTATGGTTATTATTTTTTAAATGCAAGTATAAAGATGAAATCAATGACACAAAAGTAGAGCATTAACACACAATCTGATGTTTTCTAACATGAATTTGAGCGTAGATCGTAGTCATAGATGAAATTACATAACTTTCAAGACGTAAATCAGCTTGTAAATAGCGATTAATCTTATGCTATTTGCTCGCTCTCTCATTATTGGGTATGTTTGGCAAAAATAGCTGACGTTGTTGCTGGAAAAGATTAAAATTGTAGTTTTTTTAGTGATGTTTGGCAAACTAGCTGTAATTATGAAAAAAAAAAAATATGTAAAATGACATAATTAAACATATAAATAGCAAACCCAATATGAATAAAAATAATAAATAAATATAATCTCCCGCATATTTTTAAAAGTTGGTTTATGCAACTTACAATATTTTTTAAAAATAATCCACAATTTTTGTCACCCAAACAAAGATTATTTTTTTTAAGTGACATCTCTTTTAGCAAAATAATTTTAAACTCTTATAATCATTAATAACCTGTTGCGCCAAACATGCACTAAATAATCAAGCACACAAATCTCTATGCCTTAGTTACAAGGCGCAGATACAAAATGGTAACATGGCATTCAACAACCAAAAATCCAAATCTTATTACATGTAACCAGCCAAATAAAATAATGAAATAAAAACTGTCGACATAAATCCACATTTCACGGGGGTCAATCGTTGCAAACTTTAACTCCTTACAGAAAGAGGAAACGACAAGGACAGAGAAACAGATGGAATAGATCACATACATCAAACGCAAATGAGATTCAGAAAGCTTTAAAAAGGGAAGCCAAACAAAAGATCCTAATAGCGTTAGTAGAAGAAAAGGATGACTGATCGGTGGACCTTATATAGTGGCTGTGGTTGTTTTCTTGAAATCAATCTTGTCGACCTTTACCTCTCCATCAATGAGCTCGTAAACATAGACAACAACACGTAGGCCGTCAATGTCCATGAGAACAAAACTTGGGTTCACGTCATAGGTGATGCTGCTGTAGGCACCAGTAGCTGAACCAGGATTAATGACAACACCAGCCTCGTGTTTGTAAGCCTTGAATTGATGAGTATGACCACTAACAAGAATGTCAACATCCAACTGTCTCTGGAGCATGGCTAAAGAGTCCAAATCCCCCCATGGAACAACCTAAATGGAGTACAAAACACATTACCTTCTCAATGAATACAAAATGATCTCATCCCTAAAGCCTGTTTTTCTCATGTATACTTTTTATGCAAATAAAAAAAATTATATCAAAGGCATGAGAGGAACAAATGTTCGTATTGTAGCTATTTATTTGTCGTAGCATGGAAAATAATTATTTAGAAAGTGGTTCTTCCTCATACTTTAGGTTTCCTTAACAAATAATCGATTTTTTTAAATGAACATTACATTAACAGTTCACTCTGTAAAAATGATAAATTTCGAACAGAAGTGGCAAGTATTGTGATTCTTTTTGCATCCATGTTACCAAAATCTACATGAAAATGGCTCATCCTAGGTTGTTCTATGAGTAGAATTCTTTTGTCCTGATATGGTTGAGTGAAAGTAAGAGCATCACATGTTTGCAGAAGTAGTATCATATCGTCAGTTAACATGATTTTGTAAGGTAATGATAAGAGTCATAATATCAGTAACCGATAATAGCTAAGCTCAGGTGATGCGAGTCATGTGACTAACCTGATGACCATGGCACAATCCAAGCTTGAATTGCCCAATGGTTAGTGTTTTCGTTTCTGGATAACGAGAATCTTCATCATATTCACCTCGAGTAATATGCAAACTTGGGCATAGGCTCTTCAAATAATCATGAACTTCCTGCTCACGGAGACATAAAAACAGAAAAGGATGTGATGAGAAGCCAGACATATACAAAACATATTCAGAATTGGGAAAGGCACATAGCTGCTGACGACAATATACACAATACAACTTCATATCGACTATAACTATAAAATGGAAAGTTATGGCATTGCAGCATCATAACATTACTTAAGCACTGTAAGCGAAAACTCCTTTACTATATAGTTAGGTAATGTGTGATTGATGGTGAAATTAGTGATGAAATTGATGATGGAAATGGTAGCGAGGAACTAAATAATGTGAAAAGACTAAAAACAACATCAGAATGTTAACTGCTCGTGCACATTGCATAAGCAGCTGACCAAAAACGCACTTTCTCAACATAGTTTTTTTGAACGGGTTCTCAACATCGTATGAAGTGAACAAAAGTGTGTCAACTGGAAAACCTTTGACTTGTCTAACAATCACATCATCGTAACAATGTGAGTCCTAATATAATTCAAATTCTATACAAACAATTGTAATACTCCATGCTACACCAGGCTAGAGAGAAATTAAATGCTAGCATCCACTACCATGCCTTTACTGTAAATCGGGCAATCGTAAAATAACTTGCAGTATAAAAACAAACAATAGTTGCAGAGGCTAAATAAATCAATGAAACATCTTATGCTAAGATCTGCAGAAATAATTGGTGAAAATTTTGTATGAACGTCCGCATTTAAGCCTAGTATGTATATATAACTTCACAGGGGGCAATTGGATTGTCACAAGCTGCACATCAAGTACAAGTCAATGGAAGCTTATAAGCAGTATGCCAGTGTCGTAAAACTAAATCCGGACAAACATACTGAGACTGGCTCAGTCTCGGTCACAATTCACAGCATAAAAAAGAACATGATGTCTGATCAGTCTGAACTACTAATTTCTTAAAAATAAACAGTTTGACAAAAGCACATTACCAATATGCAAGCAACAATAGGTCAGTCTTAAGATCCTATTTCTATTCTAATTTTAAAAGGCATCCTAACCTCTAAACCACCTTACTATCTCACATAACGTCGCACACATGTCTCAAACAAGACTTAAACCCCATAACTTCTTAGGTTGATGAGCCACTCACATACACTACGCTAAAGGGGCCCTCTGGTTTAAGATCCTAATTAGATTGAACCTACTCTCCCAAAGAATGATTCGATTCTAATAATAATAATAATAATAATAGCTCTAGTTGGCATCTTAATCATTTTGATCGTTATTCCTTGCAACCCAGAATTTCTTAGCAACAATCAACATAATTTTCAACTAACGCGATGTATACTAAATCAACTAGTTAGCTAGCTTTCAACGATCCTATAGTTAGCTTTCAAAATAAATAAAACCTTCTAACACAAATGCACCCAAATCAACAACCGTAAACAAACAATGATAGGCAGATAATCAAGGAAACTTACTTTGATACAAAGATTACCAGTACAAATAATATGTTGAATCTTGCCAGGAACAAGCATAGATTTAAACTTAGCAGGCAGATCAGGTGCCCTATGTGGTATATGCATATCCCCTATTGCCAATACCAACACCATCTTTTCTTCTTTATCTCAACTAAACCCTAAAAAAAACACAGTTTATAAATTATATCAAATCAGATATCAACTGATTGAATTAAGCGGAATTAAAGTATAGTTAATTTTCTTTTATTGATCGGGTGTTGTATTAGTCAACTCATGTATCAGTTTTTTAAAAAAAAAAAGTTTAGGGGTTAACAAAATTTGATCGTGAACAACTACGTGGGTGTTTGTTTAAGCTTATAAGCAGTGTTTTAAAAACGGTTCGAACCGGCCGGTTCGACCGGTGTCCGGCTGGTCGGCCGGTTTAAAAAACCCCGGTTTTTTATAGGTCCCGTTCACTGTTTAGAACCGGCCGGTTTTTCCGGTTTTGGCCGGTTTTCCCGGTTCGACCGTTCCGGTTCAACCGGTTTTGATTTTTTTTTTTATAATTTTTTTGACCGGTCAAACGGTTGAACCGGCCAGTTTGACCGGTCCGACCGGCCACGGTGAAAAATCCGGTTCGTCGAAAAAACCGATTTTTAAAACATTGCTTATAAGTCTGCTTACGAGCTTATTGCTTCGATTTTCCGGTTTATTTTGATACTAGTGGGGTTATATAAGATATTGTAATAAACTTATAGGGTGTGTTTGTTACATCCAAATATTTTAGTTATAAATTTGACTATCACATTTTAGTATTAAAAAGGTTGCTATAAAGTTTGAATTTGAATAAAAATAATGTTGCTTGTTTATTTATAATTGTTTGAATAGTTATAATTATCCGTTTTTCAGTGTTGTAAATATCGCTTATCGGTATCGTCTCGGTCGACCCCAGATAAGCGATATATCGGATATATCGGGGACCCATAATTCCTATAACTAGGGGTGCTATTCGGGTCGGGTTGGTCGGGTTCGGGTCAAACGGGTCGGGTCCAAGTCGGGTCGAGGGTAAAAATAATATACCCGAACCCGACCCTATTTGAACTCGGGTTAGTCGGGTTCGGGTCAAATCGGGTCGGGTCAACTCGGGTTCGGGTCTGTCCCATTTATACTAGCACAGTCCAGTTCCAAAATGATAAATGAAATACCCAGATATAACCCAAAAATCCGATCCAGTCCAAAACCTCAAATGATATCCAGTATTAAAAGGTCTAACCCTAATCAATCGGTTCATTTGTGATAACCCTAACACACATATGTAAATCCGCCTACCACATCTCACCTACACTCTCTCTAAATCATCATCACAACCGATAACAAACTCATCTCAATCTCATCTAAACTCATCTCCATCATTATCAATCCGAGCACCAGAATCACAATCACAAACGTACTACCGTACCTAGATGTCTTCAATTTCTTCTCAATCTGAATCAAGAACGCGTCATGGCTTCAAGATCCTAGGGGGTCTCGGGTAGGTTAATTTTCTTGTGTTGTGTTTATTCAGATTGAAACAAAGGAGGACATATACATTCTTGTTTATGTTCTTACTTAAAGCTTTCGTATAGAAAAAAGAAGCATGTCTTCTTAACAAGGATCTATGATGATTATTATTTCGTGTGTAAGCTCTTTGAATGGTCTTGATTTGTACTTTAAATTCCACGAAATAACCAACTGAGATTCTATTTATCTTGTTTTTCTTTGTTCTTGACGAAGCATGATTAGATGTAGGATTGGTCTTGATTAGATGTTTGTATGGATTTGATGTGTAGATCGGTTTGATTTGGTTATGTTGTGGTCTTCTCTTTTTCATTTTAAATTAAGTCTTGGACCTATGATGTACATGGCTGAGGTTATAAAACCACTGGAAAAAAAAATCGGGTTAGTCGGGTTGACCCGAACCCGAATAACAAAGTATTTTGAACCCGAGACCCGACCCTAGTTCATACTCGGGTTAGTCGGGTTGACCCGATTGACCCGAATAAGATTTTGGACCCGAGTAACCCGACCCGAGTATCCTTATTCGGGTTCGGATCCGGGTCGGGTCGGGATTTATGACACCCCTAATCGGGAATATATCGGAGGACCTAAATTGTAAAGGAATTTATTTAAAATATATATATATATATATATATATATATATATATATATATATATATATATATATACTAACAATATATACAATTTGTATATATATTAAAGACATAAATCCAAATAAACTTATAAACTTAATTCCCAACCAACATCATTAGATTTTTTGGATCAATGCAAACACCAAATTCCCAACCAACATCATTAGATTTTCTTTTATTAGTAGAAGTTGATGACGATATAGATGGTGAACTAGCAGACCCAGATGCCATCACAAACTGATAAAACAAATTGATAGAAACTAAAAACCCTAATTTTGAATGCCCGCTCAATAATAGATAATGAAATGCCCGCTCAATAATTGATAAGTATATACGGATATACCCGACCCGACCCGATCGGTTTATTAAAAAAAAAAAAAAAGTCAAACATTTTAGTTGACCGATAAGTCCATTTATCGCCGATAAGTACCGAGTTTGACCGAAATTTGACCTGGACGATAAATACAGGCGATAACAAAAATCTCGTAGCGGTGGATGCCCGATACACGATATATCGCCGATATATCGGCCGATAAATCCGATATTTACAACACTGCCGTTTTTTAATATATTAAACCATAGCTTAATGTATATTTGAAAATGAATATTTGAAGGAAATACAAAAATGACCTTAAGTTTTGAGGGTTTGATGTTTTACTCCCTTGTGAAATGACACAGGTCGCAAGAGTAAATTGCCAAAAACTCATTTTTATGGATTTACTCGGATTGCACGCACAATTTTTTTTTCTTTTTTTTTTTTTTTTTTTTAGTTAACCATGATTTTCGACCTTTTGGCCAACTAATTCACGGGGTTTGAATCTACCGCCACACAGACTCAAACCAGGTAAAGCACTCCCTTTCCATAAGGTTAGCGTGGCTACTTAAAGTTGTTTGCACGTAGCAGGAAATGAACTTGAGACCTCACACATAATTTTCACAACTTTCAAAGCGTATATGCAGTCTCATATGAGGAACGTTGAATCACAATAAAATTATGATGCTTGGTTCGGTTTAATGATAAGTCTGAAAATAAAACTGTAAATTTGATCACTGTGACGTGATTTATTTATGCGTTTGTATTTCCAATTGTTAATAACACTAATGTATATTAAATATAGTATTTACATGCAAGAAAAGTAATCAAAACATGTTTTAAACAAGTCCCCAATATCAATATTTGCTGCTGCGTTTTCCAGTTAAAAAGGAAATTGTTGGGCTTTTTGTAGTTAATGGATCATTATTTGAATTGATTTTTTGGTTACAACTATAGTTTGGATGTTGGGCTATACCTACTTTGTTAACAATACAAAGTGTTTCAAAACTATTATCTATATAATCTTATGTGTCTTAATTAATTTTATAGTTTTGAAAGAGAACTACACTAGTCAAATATCAAACATTTTAAAAATGTTATACGTATGTAGAAGCAATATTTTCTCAAATGAGATTGTTATTACAAAGTGATGTCTGGCTTCAAGAACATGTTACAAAATATGCAGCTATCTAAAAGTATACAAATTACTTTAAGACATGAAACATGCAACGAAATGCCAAGTTACAGCCATTTATGTAAAATGACATTTTTATATACGAAAGGTACATAGGGTCTCGATATGTACAATTTTACGTTAAGATGATATTTTACATAAGCTTAAGGACATATATATTTTTTTAAAGATGATTTGGAAAAACATTGGACTATTAAAAAAAGATGGACCATGGGACATAAAATATAAGCTAGTAGCACAAGTCTGTCGAAAATTACTTATTCTTAGGAATCACTAAACATGTAGGTTGATTCCACCAAGATTGTACATTACTTTTAGCGAGGCTTGACGTTACAGTGAGTTCAAAGCCCCACCTTTTCTCATTTAATTGTTTTATAAATTTTTTGGGGGGATACATGCTTGATGTAACACCCCGAAAATCGTAATGAAACAGCGGAAGACTTAAACGGGGTATTACTAACTAGATCACAGTCATAAGTATAGATTTTTGATAAAAAGGGAAATTTTATATCATTCAATGAAAACTCAATATTCAGAGATTACATATTTGTTATCAAAAGGGGTAGTAGTTCACAAAAGTGATGATGAGTTTGAAAAAAACGATATAGTTATTTGGAACAAGGTGGGTCTTTTCTCCATGCCCGTGCCAACTCCGTGCTTGAGATTTCTTTAATTACCTGAGATAAACATGCTTAAAATGTCAACACAAAGGTTGAGTGAATTCACAGTGTTTTATTTGTAATAGATTGAACACAAGGTAAATAATAGTGAAAACAATGATATTGCAGGGGTAATGAATAGATAAATATTGCACTAAGCCTCATGAAACGCAAACCTTAACGTGTAGGGGTAATAATAATAAATATCCCAATCATAGCAATGATATGGGTGATAAATGCCCTGGTGTAGGAGTTTTGCCATACTCAAATTCGAATAAAGTGCATTTGTCTATCAATCCGGCTAACACTATGCTATCTATCCGGCTAGTACAAATGGGATGTCAACTTTCAATAGATCTATTCACGAAATTCGCGTTCACTAGCAAGTGATTAATGGTTCATGATAAAGGGACTTTTAAATTGGCAGGGCAATAACTTAGGCAAATATTTCTTAGTAATATCAATCAGGGAAGCATACAGAAAAATACTTGTGTTCAGATTTATAGCATGTATCTCCCCACGGGATTTGAAAACATAGTAAAATGTGGGACTATGAACTCACCTTGGTAGTAGTAGAATCTGTGATGCAATAGAATCAAAAGGTGTGTAGTTGCTCCAACGCGTGACCTAGATAGTATGGCATGATTTAGTTCGCATTTTAATTTAAGGTTTGATGAACGTGAAATAGTTTATATATTTTCAAACAATCATGTTATTGTTGCACGTGGTAACTATTTATTTTGTCGCGTAAATAATATTGACGGCGTATAACAATTTTTAGCGTCTCGGTTATTCGTTTTTGTCACAATTTTAATAGCTAATATTCGACATGTTGTTAGTTCGGGTTTTATTATGCGTTAACATATTTTAATAAAAATGAACATTCTCTTTTTATTTTCTAAAATCAAACGCACCCTACATTTTATTGTAAATTCAAGGTGGGCTACGGCCCTAATACAATTCTATTCAAATTCTTTGTGGGCTTCAAACACAACTGTTACTCTTTTAGTGTTTACTGGGCTTCGGCCCAGTGTCAAATCTAAGTCCAACTTCATTTTTAATTAAACATGCAGGTTTTTTTTAAGAGTAGTGTAATTGTGGTTTGCCTGGTACTTCTAGTTTGAAACAAAAACAAATATATAGCCAAGTTATAAATAACTTAGGCTGTCTCGTTATGAACTACTCGATCACGATATTAATAAATGAGTAATTCGACTATACAACTCTTATAAGTCTCGCTAGTCTAGTCCTAACTCAAAACACCATTTCGCAATCCTACTGCCACTAGCCATATAATTCGACTAATCACAACTGCTATCATCCCAAGTCCTTAATATCATTTAACAATTCTGCAACTAAAACTAACCCATGACTTTAAAAGTTAAACCCCATTTGACCCGTTTCATAACTAAACCTTAGTTGACTATTTTAAACCTTTTACTTAATTCATTCACAGCCTCTTTACAATTTGGTTTACCCTTTTCATCAAACACACTTATCAAAACTAATTTGTTTATATTCGACCCTATCACTAACTTATATAAATCGAAAGAAAGCAGAAAAGAAATCAAAATCAAATAAAAGTTTATAATTAACCTGAAACTTGTAGAACACTAATTAGACCCGAATCCAAAAGCTCCAAAACCCACTCCCTTCTCCAATTTGAATCACACTTTAACCCTGATCTTGAGAGCCTCTCAGATGTTGGTGTGTTTGAAGTTTTGGTGTGATTCGAATGGTGTCCCGGAGGTGTGGATTTAAGGATGAAAGTGGAGTTAAGCTCCATATAGCTTTCGGTTTGTGGGAAAATTAACATTCCAAACTTGTGTCTAATCTTTGTACTAGAGCCCTAAATCTTATGATATCTCGTGACTAAGAAGGGGACAAAACTTCAAGGTCAACCCTAATTAATTTATGATGGTGATGGTTCGGTGTTTCTGGGTTTTCGAGGGAAATAGCAAGGCGACAAGACAAAGGGGATGGTGTTTTGCCGAAAAAGTGATAGGATGAAAAGGTGGGATTATAAAGATGATGGTGGTATAGATGGAAATGGTGGTTTCGACAGGATCAAGAAAGAAAGGAAGTAGCAGCAGGTGAATGTATAAAAAAATGGTTTTGGGAATGTGATAAAGTCAAAGAAGTAGCAACATAAATATTGGAATTGGTGGGGGATACGACAAACCTAAGAGAAGAAAAGAAATATATAAATGTAGTAGTATTGCTAAAAATTTGGTATAGTGTATTTTGTGCTTTTAAATACCCGTGTCTCGCTAGGCGGTGTCGGTTCAGGCTTCGTTTAAAATGTCTCAATCCGAGAGTTCATATTTTTAGGGTCGTTGAATTATACATGAATTTATTTCCGAGTCCTTGATTGTTTTGAGTTAAGGTTTGTTCATGATTTTAGATTATTAGACCTATGCCATACTATCACGGTGTCAGAACGCGTGCTATTCCAGTAAAAATAGAACGTGAGTTTTGCCACATTGTTCGTTTTGTAATCTCACTAGTTATTTCTCAGTAAAAAAAATATATAGTAATATTTCGAATGCAAAGGTGAATAAAATAACTTGATTAAAGTTCATAATCAATTGCTTCGGGTTTACAGAAAGTTAATAACTCGAAAATTTTGGGTTATTACAGTACCTACCCGTTAGACAGGATTCGTCCCGAATCCTAAGATGTGGTAGTGGTCGGGGTTGTCTTATCGAATAGGTGAGGGTATTTAGCACGAATTTGGTCTTCGCGTTCCCAGGTGTACTCTGGTCCTCTCTTAGAATTTCATCTAACTTTGACAATAGGAATACGGCTTTGTTTTAATTGTTTGACATCTTTATCCAAAATCTCCATTGGTTCTTCGACAGAATTTAGCTTATCGTCAAGCCGAATTTCTTTCAAAGGTACGACCAGGGTTTTATGAATATCAAAAATCTGTGGGGGGGGGGGGGGGGTAACGTACCCGTTAAACAAAGGAGTTTGTTAATAACAAATTTTAACAATGAGGGTTTTGGTCGAGAACTTGGTGAATGTAGAGAAAGTTGCTAATCTTCAGCTTTTGTAGATGGTGAATCAGTTTGTTTTAGGATTTATAAATAACTGCTCCCAGCATAACATGATCCCTCCTGAATTAGACATAGGTAGCTAGGCTATGTATAATTTAGGAACAATGATGTGATGTTCGGTTTAGTCGTTATAATTCTTAGTGCTTAAATAGATTCAACCCATGTCGTTTACAAAATGGAAATTTAAGGAAAGATGTTATGATTGATAACAAATTTGTTGATAATATGGAAATCAGAAAGGAATAGAAAGTACAATAGGTGGGGAATTATCACAGCAAATTGTTTATAGAACAGAAAGTAGTCTTAAAAATCCGGATACTAGGGATGTCATAGACTTAGTACCACATAATACATAAGGGAATAGGACTGCTAAATTCTAAACTTCATCAGTCCGTCGCGTTGTTGAGGTCCTGGTGAGCTTCCCTTCCCTCCAACATATATGCTCTCCCGCGAGCACCTTTGACTGTTTGCCCATGGTTCTGAGGGCATTCGTTCCTGTAGTGTCCACGCTCCCCACAGCCAAAACAAGTCACTACTCGTTGTAAGTCGTTCCCAGCAATGGGGCCTCTATCCTTGCAATTCTTGGTCTGATGGCCTACTCTGTGGCAGCTTCCACACTTAACAGTGCAAGGCCCTGAGTGAGGCCAATTGCACTGATCACATAGTGGGTGGTTCCCAGCATAAACTCTGCCTTCTGTTGGTGCAGCCATATAAGCCCTTGCGACTTTTTGCTCTCTGTTTTGTTGGTGGTGGTGGTTGTTGTTGTTGTTGTGATGAGTGTTGTTGTTGTGATGCGAGCTATTGTTGTGATTGCCTCTACGATCATCAAATTTTCTTTTGTGATCGTTGCTTCCCTGAGCCTGATTACGCCTGATTTCCCTTTCCAGTAATTTCTGAGCAGTCTCTATGGCTTCCTCCAGTGTTTGTGGTTTGGACACCGTGACATCTCCCTCTATGCTTCTGGGTAATCCTTCAACATACCTTTCCAATGTTTTCTCGAAATCCGGCACCTTGGTTGGGCATAGTATGGAGAGCTCTTGGAATCTCCTATCATAAGCCCTAAGATCATATCCTTTTACCACCAAGCGGTCAAACTCATCTTCCATCTTTCAAATTTCGGTGCGAGGACAATACTTCTTCAACATCTTCTGTTTAAACTCAGCCCAAGGAAGTTGGTAAGCTCTATCATTACCCATTTTATGAGCAGTGGCGTTCCACCACGACAGTGCATCATCTGCTAGAGTGCCAGTAGCAAAGGCGACTTTGTCGTTTTCGGCACAACTACTTCTTGTAAAGACAGTCTCTGAACGCTCAAACCATCGAGATAACTCGGTCACTCCTTCAGTACCTTTAAAGGTTGGCGGTTTGCAACTCATGAACTCCTTGTACGTGCACTTGCGGGTTGCAACTGGCTCGCTCTCGGCAGTGGGCCTTGTTGCACTGCCGGTAGGAGTCGTGGCTGCAGCTTGAGCTATTAATGCAGCGGTCACGCTTTCCGTGATCAATCGGCGGATCTCCTCCGGAGTCATGATCGATCTGGCGACTGCTTCTGTAGTTCTGTTGCGGGTAGCCATGTTCTAACAATGACACAAGAACATATATTTAGGTTTTACGGTTAATATAATCAAGTGAGGTGTCATAATTGTCCTCATAATAGCAACATACAACATCCTCATAAACAAAATCATCATAATTAATCATCACGACATGTCTGAATACAATCACAACACACATGGAATAATATGGTGACATATAAAAGAAAATCACAACACATAAATGAAGAAAGCAACCATAACATAGATCAATATTGGTACATAGTAATCATAACTAACCATGAGTTTTAATAATTTGATACATTGTTTCCAAAAGAACAATACAATACAAAATTATTAATGCCACGCTGGGCAAGTTAAGATGTCACTACTACAACAATACGTGGCTAATCTATGAAGTGCCGGGTGCATCTCCAGGTCCGTGCTGTAAACCTCTAACTATCTCAGCCAAGTCATCCATATCTATAAAACGCCTTTGGAAATCCTGGTTTATACTCAACTGTGCTGCCAACATAGCCTCTAAAGCGGTAATCCTCTGACTCTGGGTTCTCTCAGTATCCCTGGCTGCTCGTAGGGCTCTCTCAACATCTCCTACCCTACACTGTAATCCCTGGACTGTCTCCTGGGCTACCGTCCGCGCATGCTCAACGGCATCAACTCTGAAACTCACATCAGAGATCTCTTGTCTTCTGATGTTCATCCTCCTGAACAATATATGGAGGTCTTGGTCGTACGACTCAAACTGATCAGCTGGTAGCTCATCGAGGTGCTCGGAGTGAAGCTCTACTCTTCTAGTCAGCGAGTCCAACTGGTTCTGCATCTGAGCAACAACGCTCGTTTCTGTGTCCTCTAGTGGTGCCCCAGGGTATGGAGTGTTCGAAGACTCGAATGATGATAAATGAGACATATAGTCCCAGGTCTCCATGGTGGCAGTGCGATCGTATATACATGGTATATCTCTCCACACCATGTCATCCTCTGTCTCCATTTGAGTTCTCCTGGAACTCTGGTCAACCTCGAATGTACTGGGCACCCCCTCAAACATCTCGTTATTTTGAGGCATGACGGCTCTCCCTGACGGTGGTAAGTGGATAAGTGAGTGTGGGAGTAAGGGGAAGAATAATGTCGAATCGGGTAACGTGGATGTGGACTCCGTTAGCACATAAGAATCGTCTGAGTTTGGTATGAGTTGGATAACTGAGGAAATGCGAATAGTATGGGGAATGATTTCGGTAGAGTAAAGTGAATTAAAAGCCATGGTACTGTAATATCCCGATAATAACAAGTGTAAGTTAGCTAATAATAATAACATGCATTAGTTGTAATAACATTCGTAGGTGATAAAACTAATTCGTCATGCATAATCTGCCAAGCAAATCTCGATGCTATTTTCTATAGTGATAAAATTCGTTTGTCATGCATAATCTGCCAAGCAAATCTCAATGCAAAAGTGTAGCAAAGTGTTGGCACGGAGGGCATAGGGTGGTAAGGTTTAAAATGGTCCTTTTAGAAATCACGGTTATAGTCCAATGTTTTTGAAAAAGCATTTGGTTCTCTATAACCATGGCTCTGATGCCAATCTGTAACACCCCGAAAATCGTAATGAAACAGCGGAAGACTTAAACGGGGTATTACTAACTAGATCACAGTCATAAGTATAGATTTTTGATAAAAAGGGAAATTTTATATCATTCAATGAAAACTCAATATTCAGAGATTACATATTTGTTATCAAGAGGGGTAGTAGTTCACAAAAGTGATGATGAGTTTGAAAAGAATGATATAGTTATTTGGAACAAGGTGGGTCTTTTCTCCATTCCCGTGCCAACTCCGTGCTTGAGATTTCTTTAATTACCTGAGATAAACATGCTTAAAATGTCAACACAAAGGTTGAGTGAATTCACAGTGTTTTATTTGTAATAGATTGAACACAAGGTAAATAATAGTGAAAACAATGATATTGCAGGGGTAATGAATAGATAAATATTGCACTAAGCCTCATGAAACGCAAACCTTAACGTGTAGGGGTAATAATAATAAATATCCCAATCATAGCAATGATATGGGTGATAAATGCCCTGGTGTAGGAGTTTTGCCATACTCAAATTCGAATAAAGTGCATTTGTCTATCAATCCGGCTAACACTATGCTATCTATCCGGCTAGTACAAATAGGATGTCAACTTCCAATAGATCTATTCAAGAAATTCGCGTTCACTCGCAAGTGATTAATGGTTCATGATAAAGGGACTTTTAAATTGGTGGGGTAATAACTTAGGCAAATATTTCTTAGTAATATCAATCAGGGAAGCATACAGAAAAATACTTGTGTTCAGATTTATAGCATGTATCTCCCCACGGGATTTGAAAACATAGTAAAATGTGGGACTATGAACTCACCTTGGTAGTAGTAGAATCTGTGATGCAATAGAATCAAAAGGTGTGTAGTTGCTCCAACGCGTGACCTAGATAGTATGGCATGATTTAGTTCGCATTTTAATTTAAGGTTTGATGAACGTGAAATAGTTTATATATTTTCAAACAATCATGTTATTGTTGCACGTGGTAACTATTTATTTTGTCGCGTAAATAATATTGACGGCGTATAACAATTTTTAGCGTCTCGGTTATTCGTTTTTGTCACAATTTTAATAGCTAATATTCGACATGTTGTTAGTTCGGGTTTTATTATGCGTTAACATATTTTAAAAAAAATGAACATTCTCTTTTTATTTTCTAAAATCAAACGCACCCTACATTTTATTGTAAATTCAAGGTGGGCTACGGCCCTAATACAATTCTATTCAAATTCTTTGTGGGCTTCAAACACAACTGTTACTCTTTTAGTGTTTACTGGGCTTCGGCCCAGTGTCAAATCTAAGTCCAACTTCATTTTTAATTAAACATGCAGGTTTTTTTTAAGAGTAGTGTAATTGTGGTTTGCCTGGTACTTCTAGTTTGAAACAAAAACAAATATATAGCCAAGTTTTAAATAACTTAGGCTGTCTGGTTATGAACTACTCGATCACGATATTAATAAATGAGTAATTCGACTATACAACTCTTATAAGTCTCGCTAGTCTAGTCCTAACTCAAAACACCATTTCGCAATCCTACTGCCACTAGCCATATAATTCGACTAATCACAACTGCTATCATCCCAAGTCCTTAATATCATTTAACAATTCTGCAACTAAAACTAACCCATGACTTTAAAAGTTAAACCCCATTTGACCCGTTTCATAACTAAACCTTAGTTGACTATTTTAAACCTTTTACTTAATTCATTCACAGCCTCTTTACAATTTGGTTTACCCTTTTCATCAAACACACTTATCAAAACTAATTTGTTTATATTCGACCCTATCACTAACTTATATAAATCGAAAGAAAGCAGAAAAGAAATCAAAATCAAATAAAAGTTTATAATTAACCTGAAACTTGTAGAACACTAATTAGACCCGAATCCAAAAGCTCCAAAACCCACTTCCTTCTCCAATTCGAATCACACTTTAACCCTGATCTTGAGAGCCTCTCAGATGTTGGTGTGTTTGAAGTTTTGGTGTGATTCGAATGGTGTCCCGGAGGTGTGGATTTAAGGATGAAAGTGGAGTTAAGCTCCATATAGCTTTCGGTTTGTGGGAAAATTAACATTCCAAACTTGTGTCTAATCTTTGTACTAGAGCCCTAAATCTTATGATATCTCGTAACTAAGAAGGGGACAAAACTTCAAGGTCAACCCTAATTAATTTATGATGGTGATAGTTCGGTGTTTCTGGGTTTTCGAGGGAAATAGCAAGGCGACAAGACAAAGGGGATGGTGTTTTGCCAAAAAAGTGATAGGATGAAAAGGTGGGATTATAAAGATGATGGTGGTATAGATGGAAATGGTGGTTTCGACAGGATCAAGAAAGAAAGGAAGTAGCAGCAGGTGAATGTATAAAAAAATGGTTTTGGGAATGTGATAAAGTCAAAGAAGTAGCAACATAAATATTGGAATTGGTGGGGGATACGACAAACCTAAGAGAAGAAAAGAAATATATAAATGTAGTAGTATTGCTAAAAATTTGGTATAGTGTATTTTGTGCTTTTAAATACCCGTGTCTCGCTAGGCGGTGTCGGTTCAGGCTTCGTTTAAAATGTCTCAATCCGAGAGTTCATATTTTTAGGGTCGTTGAATTATACATGAATTTATTTCCGAGTCCTTGATTGTTTTGAGTTAAGGTTTGTTCCTGATTTTAGATTATTAGACCTATGCCATACTATCACGGTGTCGGAACGCGTGCTATTCCAGTAAAAATAGAACGTGGGTTTTGCCACATTGTTCGTTTTGTAATCTCACTAGTTATTTCTCAGTAAAAAAAAATATATAGTAATATTTCGAATGCAAAGGTGAATAAAATAACTTGATTAAAGTTCATAATCAATTGCTTCGGGTTTACAGAAAGTTAATAACTCAAAAATTTCGGGTTATTACACTTGATTTACTTAAACTCACTTCTCGCACTGCTTGAACTTACGTTTGAATTCTTGTATACAATACTCTCTTTTCTTTTGGACACAAGTGCACAAAAACATTTATATATTGTCTAAGTTAGGAACCGTAGCTATGTAGAATTATGGGTGCTCGAATAGACGCCTAATTGGGTGCGTGTACTCCTACTTTGGATGCTCAGATATGGCACATAACTAGAAAACTTCAGGCTTCGGTACATGAGCTTAGAGCAATAATAACTTTTTGGATGATAATTGAACACCTCGCAATTATCACTATAACTATTTATTCAATAATTGTACACATCGCAATTATTATTATAACTTTGAAATCTATTATCCGTTACTAAAAACCTATGAATTCACTCAACCTTTGTGTTAACTTTTTAGCATGTTTATCTCATGTTCGAAAGGAATTAGCTGGCATGTGAAGGCGCACGGAAATATTTTGAAGACAATGCATTCATTATCATTCGATAAACTTTTACAACTTTTATGTTGTACTTTTACATATATTGATATGTATTGGGCCCTCTTTGTAACTCTAATATTATTTATAAATCGAATGATAATTTATTTCAAAACGTCACATTTATAGTCGTTTTCTGTAACTTGTACTTTGTGCTATGAAGTAATACCCCAGTGACACCATCTTTCGTTGCGATAATTTTGGGGGTGTTACAGCAGCAGTTAGAATAAGAAGCAGCTCGACCTTGCTTGACCCGGAACCCGATCTACCGTGAACGTGAGGTTGCCGAATAACGTTTGATGAACGACTATTTCAATACAGGTTGTAAGTATCCGCACGTGAATTTGAAGAAGATATCGTATGAGCTGGGAACTATTTCTATAAATAGTCAAAGGTATTGAATCTTACACTTCTGATCCTCTTCCAAGTCATTTTCAATTCTTTAGCCAAGCACCTGATTGTACGGGTCGAATTAGTATAAGTGTTATTATGAAGTGTGCAGCTGCCATACGCCAATTGGCACACGGCACCGCACCCCGTGTTTGATGCATATTTGCAAATGGGTGAGCATACTTCACGTGATTGTCTTGATAATTTTAACAAAGTGCGTTATTGAATTGTTTATGCCGGAGTATTTAAGAAAATCTAACATATGCCGACATTCAAAATATTTATGAAAGACATGAGCGGTGGCATGGTTTTCCGAGAATACTTGGTAGCATTAACTGCATGCATTGGGAGTGGAAAAATTGTCCGGTGGGTTGGCAAGGGCAATATATTAGGGGTGATAAAAGATACCCAACAATAATGCTTGAAGCTGTTGCTTCGCAAGATTTATGGATTTGGCATGCATTTTTTGGGGGGGTCGGGGGCGAATAACGATATTAATGTTTTAGATAACTCTCCATTATTCGACGACATTCTTGATGACGTCACCCCTGTAGCACCATATATGGTAAATGGAACCATGTATGAAAAGGGATATTACTTAGCTGACGGAATTTACCCACATTGGGCAACTTTCGTCAAATCATTCACGGTTGCAATTGACGATAAACATGGTTATTTTAAAAGGAAACAAGAAAGTGCACGAAAAGATGTCGAACGTGCTTTTGGTGTGCTCCAAGGACGTTGGGGTATAATACAACAACTGGCACGTCAAATGGAAGTTACCAGGATACGTAGAATCATGTATTCTTGCATTCTTTTGCATAACATGATTTTAAAAGATCAAAAGTTTGCACTACGTAAGTATAGCGAAATGTTGGTGGATCCGGCACCACGTATGAGGCAAGAAAGGTGGGTCGACAAATGTGATGTCCATCGTCGAAAGGCAAAAGAACTACGTGACAGAGAAACGCATACTAGTCTACAACTAGACATTACGGAGCATCTTTGGCAAAAACATCTTCAACGATAACAAGAACAAGATTCTGAAGAAGATGAATAAGTATTTGTAATTCGTATGTTTTTAAATTTTCGTATGTTTTTTAATTTCTGCATATTTTTTTATTTTCGTATGTTTTAATTTGTAATAGACTTTAATGAATGAATTATTATTTATGAGGTGATGTTATTAATGAAAAATTAGTTAAGGGGTTTAAATTGTAATTTATATGTTTTAAAATAAAAGTGGGGCCTAAAATGTGGTGTTATGGTTGAGTTATGATCATGGGTGTCTTTTTGGTGGTAAGGTTGAAATGTTAAAGCTGATGTGGCGCTGACATGACACGGTGTTAAGTTATAACTCGAGGTTAGGCTATCTGTAATGGGGCGTGAAAAGCCAATTTTTTGCCCCTTTAGCGCCCATTTCGCGCCCTCCCCCATTACACAGGGGCGCTAAAGCCCTAAAATGCCCCAAGGGCGTGAACAAAATCGCGCCTTGCCCCTTTGTGATTTTCAAAAAAATCAACCAATAAGAAACGAGGATGGGGCGCTAAACCATTACATGTAGGCGTGAAAAGGAAAAAAAAAACATGGTGGGCACTAAACCATTACGCATGGCCTTACTACACCTTATGCTCTAACCGTCTGTCAGCTTTTCTCTATTATTTACAGATAAATTGTTAAAATAATTGTACTCTTTGCACCTCTATGACTTGTGCAATGCATTGTGTCTATTTTCCTTATACCATCACTATTATGTTTTTAACTTTTATGAAGGCAAATTATTTACACACCTAAGCAAGCTACTATCTACCTACAACCTTTACTGTATTTATAACATGATTGTTAAAATATAATGCAATTCAACAGATCTCATGGTTTTTAGAGTCCCTGTGTCATTATTAAAATACACGTTTTAAAAACGAAAAGTTTATATGCTCATGTGATTTAAGGTTATAAACGGTGTATTAAGTTGTTTTAGTCGAATACTAGAAGAAAAAAATAGACAAACTGTGTAAATTTGTCACATTAACATTATTGAACCATATTTTTAGACCTTCTTGGAAATACATAAATGTATCCTATTGTAATTATTATCTTAATTTTGGGTCAAAACTGTCAATTTTAAACTCTTTTGAACTAGTTTTGAGATAAAGTTATAAATAATGAGAAACAATATAAAACCTTTAAACCAGGG
This sequence comes from Artemisia tridentata subsp. tridentata, assembly GCA_021014915.2. Classification (NCBI taxonomy): domain Eukaryota; kingdom Viridiplantae; phylum Streptophyta; class Magnoliopsida; order Asterales; family Asteraceae; genus Artemisia; species Artemisia tridentata. The sequence continues at coordinate 284,286,235 of CP139503.1, forward strand.
TGTAATGTTAAGATATCTAAAGTTGTCTTCTTCTTCAACAAGAACCCTATATGGGAATTTTTAATATGACTCAAACCAATCGATTTTTATCATAAATCTTGTGATAATCAATATGTTCTTAGCTTTAAAACACATTCCTAACAATTTTGTGCTAAGAATCGATTTAAACAACAATCTTGGCAACAATCATGGTGCCCCCGTAAAAATGAAGGCCCTTTGCCGTCAAACATCCCGCACATGCTCAAATCCGGCCTTGCAAGTCAACACAACAAAGACTGAAAAGCAAATACATAAAACAAATTTGAGTAAAATGACTATAGAATAAAAACGTTGACTTCAATCAGTTCGTGACTCTTTTGACTTGTTTCTGGTATTGTCCTGAACCTGTTCCGACTACTAAACCATCTTTGCGTTTTAACCGACCCAACAATATATTATACACATAATAATTTAAACTATTTACATTGGAAAGTGATTGACACACTCAAACTTTTATTAGGACATTTTATCATGTGTTGTAAACAGTTGTACATGTTTCACAAGATGCTTATTGTACTTGTACATTAATATGGTATGAATAAAAAATTAGAGTATGCAAATCACCTCCTAGTAACTCTTAACCCAACATGATCTCAACGCAAGCATCATTGTTTTTCCCTAAGCTCAAAACTTCAAATGTCTTTTTTTCAAAACTTTTTGCCATGTCACCCCACAATGTAAATATGATACGTTGCTAGCTCATCGTATTTCCTATAACAAAAGAACAACACATAATGATGATAGATTATGCACCCACCAAAAGCTCAAAATTACTGAAACCCTCAATCAAAATCCTAAATTGCAACCTTTGAAAGAAAATTAGACCATCAATTAAACAATCTAAAAATGAAACCTTGATCGAAGAAAATATGATTTTGGAGAATATAGTTAGTATATTGTAAAGCGTTTTTGCAATAGCAAAATAGATTTAGGTATAACTTACATGAGTGCTAATGAAGATTTTTCTTGTCTCCTTGTTAAAACTGAACGTGTGGCTTAATGAATCTGAAATTTTTGTTGTTTTGTTTTGTGGACTTAATGAGTCATGAATTGTTTTGTGTTTTGAAGACAGATTTTTATGGGTACCAAATTATTTAATCATTTTTTGGTTTACTCTTCATAACACACACAAAGCATTTTCCATGAATATATTATTACAAGTATATGTTAATATACATGTGCTATCAAAAATTTACACAAAAAAATTCCCAGATGTTTGATAAATATTTATATTTATATACATTACAACATAAGATAACATAACATGGAACCACAAAATTAACAAACGTAGAAGCATTGTATCAGCCAAAAGAGGTCTAGATATCAGAATCCTATTCTAGTCAGAGACGGAGCCAGGAATCTAAGTTAAGGGGGGCCGAAATTTTTTACTGCATGATAGTAACACACACATAATAGATCGTCAAAATTATGAGTATTCATAAAAGGGTCAAGTTTCATTCGACTTTGTTGTTACAATTGCAATAAGAACATGTACATTTCGTTTTGCTCGTCTTATTTTTTTTAATATCAAAAAGTTAACAAATAGGATAACAAATACTAGTAATACTTTAGAAAATTAAAATCGTTTTTGTCTCGAACCAAACATTTTAAGCAACATATTAAGATGGGGCTAACTTTGTCAATTATTAAATGTTAAAGGGGTCAAATAAGATTTCTACATCTTAATAAGGTTTAATAATAAAACAAAATTTTCTTGACCCCACAAATAAACAAATATCTGCTTGTTGGTTGTCTTCCCCATCAAAAAGAATAGAAGCCATATCCTGTTTTTTAAAGCCACTAACAGAACATCAAAAAAAACATAAACGCATACCGGAAAATCAAACTATAAAGGTAGGTTAGTTTGGCCGGTTGAGGGGGGCCGAGCACCCGCCAGCCCCCCCACTGGCTCCGTCGTTATTTCTAGTGTATGAATATGTTTATGGCCATGCTATACAAACCCCCTCTATGGTCAACCGTACAACCCGCAAAACAGACAATACAGCAGTTTAAAGCACCCAATCATTGCATACAGGGGGTCAGGATAGCCTGCGCCATATGTTTATAGAATGAGACACTTAAAAAAAAAATAAGAAGAAAACAATAATAATAAAAAATGAATACATATGAGCTTACATATGTTAGTGGGGAATATATTTTCCATTACCAACATAGACAGGCGGATAAATGCATTTATTAAAAACATAAGTACATAACTCGTGGCATTTTCATCATACTCCATAAAATGGCTTAACTAAAACCTCAAATTCTTTTTTGACTAGCAGTGAGTGCTTTGGCATAACCCTCAGAGATCAATGTTGTCTACTTCACCCAGTTCAGCTCTTGTGGTTGCAAAACTAAAATTATTTCCGCAACCTGTTTTAAATTTTTGTAACAGCAAAACTCAGACGCGCTCTGCTTACACATTTGTTCAAAGAGGGACTTAAACCATAAACCACTTGGTTTTGGACACATAACGATCGTCACATTGGGTACCACTAAGCTATCCTTTTTTCTTTTGTTCCAAATGGTTTTAATTCTTCATGCCTCAACTAACCAAGCCTTTTAAAAGTATATAAATCACATGAATCTATCCTTAGTGCGTCACTAACATCACCCTCGTATGGTCAAGTTGTTTCGTTACCTATCAGACATCTCTAATAATGTGTAGAAAGTTGTATTCAAGCATACTGAGTAGCGAAATATGTGTTTAGATCCATTATGATCTAAAATTATTTTCTTTGATTAAAAACATACAATGGCGAAAACATATACCCCATCTATATTACTTATAAAGAGGCGTATTCTTGAAATCTTGAAAACTTAAATTAATGTAGTTTGTTTAAATTACCCTTAAATGTCCCTTAATACACCTTAAGCTTGATCAATTTTAAATTTGACAACTTTTCAAAAAGACAAAAACACACACTATATTAGTTTTAAAAACATATGCTTTGTATTTCAAAAAAACACACGCTCTGCATCAAAAGTCGAACCAAAATCACGATTTCGCAAGTATAACTATTTGCCGCTATACACCGTCTCTTTGCGTGAGTATACATTTAGCATATATAAGCTTAGTTGCCACTAGCAATAGCAGGCTTGTTATTGTTCTTCTTGACCCACGTACGTAATCATGTAGCAATTACTCAAAAAAAATTAAGAGTCTATAAAACTCTCAATTTGGGCCTTTGGGGCACTAAAAATAGACGCATGTGCAGCTAATCATCCCACATTCCCACGTCTGTGCATCCTTTGGGCCTTGAATAAAACGCTGGTTACCCAAAGTAGCAACCAACCTTATATGTTTACATTACTATATATACTAATGGAGCGTCAAATGACGCAAGCTTATGTCATGTGGGCTACTTGCAATATTTTGGGCCTGCTACTTACCGCCCGATCCAGTAAGAATGAAGTCTGACCACTTTAGTCCATGCAAATACCAAATCAATATAATCAATTATGCTCATGCAAAAACAATAGTAACAAATTCGAACAGTTATATAATCAATTAAAAAAATTTATATTTACAAATCACACCCTCAACTTCTTACTATTTACGACTTTTTTATATAACAAACTTTATTTACCATATCTAACAGATATCTCGCGATTTCTTGAACAAAAAAAAATACCGGCAACAAGGTCTCTCGATAACGTACAAAAAGAGCCCAATATTGATATGCTTTTGACATACATACGATTTTATAAAAAATGTTTAAATTTAGTGTATATATATATATATAGTTTTTAAATAAAAGAATTTTCAAAATAAACCCTTAATCTATCAAATGTATTTAAAATTTGTGTTAGTTTTACATAAACAAAAACGTTTAAACAAAAAAGATAGCGTTTTTTTCACTCGGCCTCGGAAACAAGACACTTAGAAATCATTTACAAAATCACGCACACATTAGAACAAATATTTGCCGCCCCGCCGCAACGCGGCGGCTCGAGGCCTTCCACGTTATATATATACTAAAACACATTGTCGGCGGATACTAAAAAAATGAAACGGTGGCATTAAAATATTATTTGGGCTCCCGGTGACACCTTCAGCCCAGTAGGGGTACTATCTACAATTCAACCCAGTAGTGTCTACATTGTAGCAACGTTTCTTCTCTTTTAAGCATTATCCGTCATTTTAGTTTGATACACTTGCACCGCCTCACTATCCAGACGTTACCATCTCACCAAAAACAGATCAAACCATTCACATCAAAGTTTACAGATACTATTTTCGATCAGACCATTTAAGATCAAACCAATAACAATGTTCAAAGGTTTGTGGGACTTGGTTGTTTTAATTTTTTTTCGGCCAATTAACTTTTTGCGTTTTTTTTATAATATTCAAAATGAAACCCTAAATTAGTTTTTGAGTTTTTACAGGAATTGAATGGCTCAAAGGCGGAAATGGTTGAGTGGATTATAAGTTGGGATTCTTTAATTTTTCCGAGTAAGTTTTTATGTGGTTTTCGGTTTTTTTTTTTTTTTTTTTTTTTTTTTTTTTTTTTTTTTTTTTGGTGATGTTTTAAAATTGTGTTGTTCATTATTTATGCTAACTAATAGTAAAAAAAAAAAAAGTGATCAAAAATTGTTTCAGTGTGGTTAGAGGGGGAAATACAAGGGATGTCAATACACTCATACACTTCTTACGGGTTTAAAAGCAGGGTCGTAATATAATCTAAAGTTATCATCTAATAGTTAATTCCTAACATGGTTTTTTTTTAGAAAAAATTTTACCTCTTGGGAATCATGTGTGTATCTGAGATTATGGGGTCTCGGTGTTTGGATGAACTAATGAAATGGGTCATTGAAAATCTGATCGTAACGTGGCAGCACAATGCCTGGACGACATAGTATAAACTGTTAGTATGCAACTTCATTTTTTTACATAGTATAAACGGTTAGTATGCAACTTTATTTTATGTATAGGGGTTAGAAGCCGTTAAACAACTATAAATCCAGTCTAACCATAAGCCACAAAAGAATTTTAGAATTGTGAGCAGGTCAGGTAAAAGAAATTAAACCGTTTATTTCCTTGGCACAGGGAAACGTGGCGTTAGTAGCAGGAAGAGATTCAGGTATTGGAAGGTCAGTTTTTAACCACTTTGCTAACGAAGGTGCGACTTAGGGAAGTGGCTTGGTGCGGATGGTGCTGATGACAGTCGAATCTGTTTTTAATGATATGCTAGACAGGTATTGTGTTTGTTAGATTTTATTTCAATTTTATTGTTGTTTTTTTTTCCAGTTCACTTAACCTTACTGATTTGCTTATTTGGTGTTGCCCAGGCGAACGAGAAGAGGATATTGCTGCTGTAGGTTTTGTTGTTGATCAAGTAAAAAATAGTGGGTTTAAGAAAATTCATGTTCACTAATTATTCCTATAAGGAAAACAGTGTCGTGAAGCCTGCTCTAGCCAAACAAGGCTGTGACTAATTTGCACATATTATTATTCTTCGTTTACGATCCCTGCGCGTTAGGAGTTCTGTGTCAGATGTACACTTCTATTTGTATCTTAACATTATGTTATGAATTGTGCAGGAAGTGTGCGACTATTTACTTTGTTAGTTTCGCTTCAGCATTATTGTATTAAGTCTTTGGTTGTCCTACTACCGAGTATATAAATTGTTTATCACTTATCGTATACCTAATCAATTGATTTCGCCGAATTGGGAAATATGATTGCACTTTCTGTTTTTTAAGCTATCAGTGTGTGCACTCCCTTTCTTTATATGAATTAAGAATGGTTGTTTCGTTTATGTCTCTTCTTTTCCTAAAATCTTTATGATAGATATTACGACATGCTGGAGGTAGAAAATATAAACCATTCTCAAAGAAACGAAAAAAACCCGCCGCAACGCGGCGGGGGCCTTCACCTTGTTGATAGACAATAGTTGAAGCATATATATTCGATAATTAGGTGTGTTATGAGCAGCAAATACAACTTGATGAAAATGCATTATGTAATTAAAATATTATAACAGACCTGTTAACGGGTGTGTCAAAGCTTTATCGTGCCATATATACGAAAGGTTATGGGATGTTTAATTTGAACAAAAACGAAACCCTTGTATTTAAGAGCGTTGGGTACCCTGGTGCCAAGGCTTCAAGTCATGGCCAAAAAATGCATGTCACGTCAGCAAAAGTCTCTATGGCACCAGAAATCACATGGCACCACATTCTGGCCGTTACCGTTGGCACCAGAAAATGTGGTGCCATAGGGTTTTTTTTTTTTTTTTTTTTTTTTTTTTTTTTTTTTTTTTTTTTTTTTAGCATTAACTAAAACATACACAATATTAACTAAAATAAACTTCATTTATACAATATTAGTTACTAATGTAACTTTAAAATAAAAATGACAATGAAATCAAACTTCAAGAGTATAAACTGTAATTTAATATAAAAAAAAAAAAAAAAAAAAAAACATTGGTCTTCTTCTCCATCGTGGTCTTCTTCAAAGGTATAAACCTGCAACTCAAGAAAAAGAAAAAAAAATTACAAACACAAACACAACATATAAACACAAACACAAACAAACCCACCAAAAAAGAAGAAGGAAAAAAGAAAAAAAGAAAAAACCTCGGCGTGGGCTGGCCACCACGGCGCGAGCAGCCATGACGCCACCCACGGTACCGTGCGCCGTCTAATTTTGGGCTGGTGGTTCGGCGCTAGCCTACCACGACTGCGTACCTCCCACTCTAAAGAGTTAAAAGGTTAAGAAAGGTTACAATGCAAAACAATATAATCCGGCCTAGTACTCTAATATCATTCGGCTAAAAATTACGTTGCATGTTCTAAAACAACAACAAAGTGATTTATATCTATCACTACCATTAAATTTGTCTCTTAATCATGAGGGGTGGACAATTAAAAAAGAGATTTTGAGTGTAATTAGGTATATTATGCCAGAGATGTCAAGTTTGAGTTTATGTGATTGTGGGCTTATTGTCATTCACGATTGACGCACTTAACCACTCGGTCCACATGCATAAAAAAAAGCTTTCCGACAAATTATAAAAGCTTTCCTACTTTGCCATACAGTCTAATATGCATACTCTCGTCATTCACTAAACAAGATTGAAATCATCTCTTGTCATTCACTAAACAAATTCAAGATTATTCTTTGTTGTATAACCATCCAAGAAGAATCTCAACTGAAAACAAGACTGAACTCACCCCTCATCATTAATCAAACAAATTCAAAATTACTCATTGCTTTTATAACCATTTAAGAAGAATCTCAACATACAAACAATACATACTAGTAATTAATTAATGCAATATTATTTATGCATTGATGGCTGGGATTATGCACCCAACTCATTTCACTTTTACGCTACTCGAAATGGATTAGACTAGTAGACATAAATCATTTGATACACATACTTATAATTAGTTAAATAATGGTTAATCACATACTTTCCCATTTACCATAATAACTATTAGCGCATGTAATATTTAATCGAAAAGGAACCTTTTTAATAATAATAAACTTGTCCCCTCCCTTGTTAGGTAACAAGTTGATATTCAAGTGTTGTTTAAGTATCGTTATAAACAGGGGCGGAGCCAGAACTTTATTATCGAGTGGGCAAAATATGATAATTTTTAGAAACTACACTAAAAATTGGTCCATTGGGGGGGGGGGGGGGGGGGGCAAATTAAAAAAATAGCCGAAAATTTTAAAAAATTTAAACTACAATTTTTTTCGCCGGGGGGTCACGTGACCCCCCGGACCCCCCTTTATCTCCGCCCCTGGTTATAAACTTATCCCAACACCACTAACTAACACAACACATCATGAACGAAAGAGAGGAATCAACAACAAGATTCACTTCAGTGGTCTTGATGATGACGAAGCCTGGCAACCCATGTCTTCGAGCTTGCACGTCTTTTAGAGGTCGTGATCTCGCCTTTAAGAGGAACCTAGAGAATCAATAAGAGAAAAACTACATAGAAGATCCTTAGATATGAGGTTAGAGATGTTAGAACATAGAGAGAACATATGTCTAAGAGGGGTGGGAAATAAGAAAGAAATGACTTAATATTTATAGGCAAAACTGAGCAATAGTCACCCGGATCCCTTCCCAAAGGGATCCAGCCAGTGTAATCCAAGGGATCCGGCTATCTGGTAGTACCAGTCCGGATTTTGGGTTACAATTTCGGGTTTTGTGTTATGGGTTATGGTCCATGGATCATGTGATGTCATGCATGATGTCAAAGACATCTTGGGTTACGGGTCGTTGACTTTGGGTCATGGGTCATGGATATTTACCCATTTTTGATGTCATGCAATGTGTCATGGGTTTTGGCTCAAGCTCCATGGGTCATCGGTTTTTGGCATGGGTTTTGGGTTATGTATAGTCCAAACCTTTATATTTCATTTTTAGCTAGTATGTATTTTTATAAAATGTAAGTAACCAAAGTTACTTAAGTGTTTTATAAAAATGGTTTTGATTTTATGTAAACTATTTAACTAAACATGATTAATGGTTTATTTGTTTAGTGAAATGAGTTAGTAAACTATTGACTCAAAACTTTTACGTATTTTATTTAATTCGTTAAAATGATTTTACGTTTGTTATCGACAAAACATTTAAAGATCGTACAATATAAATAAACGTTTTTATGGTTTATTTGTATTAACACACCTGATGATCAACATTTAGCAGAAAGACAAATTTTAGTTTCTTATAGAAGAAAACCATACTGTTTACAAAAAAACATAATTAAAAACGCACACAAACCAGCAAATTGGAAAGCATTATGTCCAAGACCAATGTAACAACATTTAAAATGCACAACCTAACATGTAATGAAATCAACAAGTCATAAAATGGAGTTTAAGCTTAAATGGTAGGCAAACACAGCTTTTGGTGTATGTCCTTAATTCCACTTGACATAAGTGCATGTAAAAAGGACACATCGCACACCACCTTGAAGGGAGGATTAAGCCCATGGGAGTTGATAAAAAGGAAGTTGTTACACAAAAAGAAAAAGAATCAGAAAAGAATTGAAGCCAAGAAATGTGCAAGAATGTTACTTCCCCATGTACCCCTGATTCCTACTCTAGACTCTTCACTCATTTCATTTTGGAAGCCTCAAGACTCCCAACATTTAAACCCACCGTTTCAAATTTAGATGAAGTTTATCCCAGCTTAGCCAAACCATTTTACGAGTATTCTCACGCACCCAAAAGAGGTTTTTCGTCACCCTCTCGTGAACACAGTTCCATTAATTGTACACTTAATAATAACACTAATTAAAATTACAACATAATACAAATTACAACCACATGTTGGTTGGCCATATGAAATCTCTTCTTGTTCCAAAGTTTGCAATTCTTGATCTTCTTCACCATATTACTTTGCGAGTTTCTCAGTAGCTACCTATCTTCAGCATTGACACTTTCAACATAATCTCTCTTTACTTGAGTCGGCTTGTATAGCATCAATCCCTAAAACTCATCCAAGCAAATAACTAGAGTGCAACTGATCTAAAAATTGTAAAAAGAAATATAATACATTAGAAAAACTCAGACTTATAAAAGAAAATATAAAGAGGTAATTCTTGTCAACAAACTTGAGTATACACATCACCATGATCCTTTGCGGCAATGATATATCTTTTGGGATTAACTTCCCCTATTAATTTCATTAAGCACTCATGCGAATCAGATTTTATTCTCTTATGCGGGTAATGAGCAATATTTGTAATCCCTGCTACCTCAGATGATCCTGCCTCACTTACAAACTTACTAGCATCAACTAGGCCTTTGTTTTCCTTTAGCTGTGTAGAGTCGCACCTAATTTTCAATATTTAACAAAAATACTTGGTTATTAATTGATAAAATTTGACAAGCTACAAAAAGGTTCCTGTAAACTCACGTTGTTTTATAAAATGTAATTTCGCCACCTACAAGCTCTAAAACCACCTTATTGATATCCTCGATTCTAGTTGAAGGAAACACTGGCAAGAAGGTGTTGGGAACACGTTTTTATTAGAATTCAAGTCTTAGTCATTTTATTTTAGTTATATTGGTTGCTAAACAATATGGGTTATACGTATGTATGAAGCACATGGTCCATTAGTAGCCCATGGACCATGTGGCCTTGCAAAATCCTTCTAGAACGTTTAAAGGAAATGACGCCCTAATTGTTTTCCTATAAATAGAAGGCTTGGGTGCTCATTTCTCTTGTTTGTTTTGTCTCACTTGTGCGGAAGCTTTGTTACTCTATCGTGTGAATAAAATCATCCTTCTATTCTCTTCATCTTTATTCTCTAATCCCTCGTTAGTGTTTAAGCTGTTTATTAGTTTTCATTCGTAGCTTAGTTAGTAGTTGTTAGCGTGGTTATTAGTAGATTGGATCTTGTGTTACGTTATTAATAGTGACCATCAAGTGGTATCATACGCCAAAGGATAGTTAGTTGTGTGTTATCGAGTAGATTTTCATCGTTTACAATTAGTTATTCGTTTGGTTTTAAAGATTACGTGTGGTTTTTGTGGTAAAACGATCAAAAATCTTATTTCGTTCACTAGATCTTCAAGCTTGTAAAGTGAAAAGATCAAATCGTGACTTGGGATTAGATTTACCGTCGATAGTTAAGTTTTTTGTTCAAGTTTGAGCTCGTATAATGCTAGTTTAATTCGTTGCTAATCGTAGAATTTCACCCCATCTTTGGTTTTTCACGTTAAAAGTACTAAATCTCTTCATAATTTACGTATTATTACACGTTTGAAACAAAAAACAATCGGTTTTATTCATCGTTTTCTAAGTATTAACGTAATCCGAAAAAGTTGGTGGAAAAAGAGGGTTTATCGAATTTGTGAAAAAGAGGGTTTATCGAAATTGTGAAAAAGAGGGTTTATCGAAATTGTGCAAAAGAAGGTTATCGCAATTGTCTACAAGGGTTTATCGCAATTACAGCAGCCTTCGGATTTATCGAAATTGGAATTCAGTATTTTCCTTGCTTGTATAAGTTCGTGAAAATACTTCGACTTGGCGGTTATTCTCATATCTTGTATAAGATTTTGAGAAAGTGATCAAAATTGTAATTTAGATAAATCTATCGAAATTGCAATATCTATTGCAATTCTGTTAATTTATCGAAATTGTCTTTTCTATCGCAATTAAGATAACTTATCGCAATTGTAAGATTTATCGCAATTAGAAAGTTTATTGCAATTATCAATTTTATCGCAATTGCTGGAGTTATCGCAAATCAGACTCTTATCGCAATTGGACTTCTTATCGCAATTTGACTCTTATCGCAATTGGATTTCTATCGAAATTGAGCAACGTAAACAGTGTTATCGAAATTGTAGTTGACAGTAACCTTTATCGAAATTGAACAAAAACACCACTTAACCAAAACCAAACCTCATAACTCATAACACACATCTTAATTATCTACACGATCAACCAAAACACGAGGATGTCTCAACCACCATACAATTACTACTTCTATAATCAACAATATCAACAGTATCGTCAACAACCATTCCAGCAGCAGTATCCTCAACAACAGTATCAACCACAATACCAACCACAGTTTCAACAACATCAAATGTTCATGCATCAACATCAATTCCCTCAGCAGCAACAACTTCCTCCTCCACCAATGCAAAACTACCAACCTTCTTCCAGAGAACCTCACTGGTTTATCAAAATGTGTGAAGCCATAAGTAGTCAACAATCGAGGCATGAAGCTGGTTCTTTGGACACACCACCTATGCTCACACCAGGAAACTATGTGCAGTGGTCCAGTCGTTTTCTACGATTCATCGAACTAAGGAAACCTCACGGGAAATATTTGAAAAAAGTCATCATTGATGGACCATATCCAACACCTACAACTACCATTCCTGCTGATCCAACTCAAGTTCCTCCAAGAGAAGTGATAACAACCCTCATTCCTCTAGCTCAACAAACTGCTGAACAAGTCCTACAACAAGAGGCCAATGAGCTAGCTATGTCTTATATACTCCAAGGGATTCCCAATCCCATATTCAGGAGTATTGATGCTCAAAAGACAGCCAAGGATATGTGGGAGCACATACATCTGCTTATGGAAGGCACTGAACTCAATCAAGAGGACTTGGAATCAAAGTTGTATATGGAATACACACATTTCATGATCGAACCTGAGGAATCCTTGGAATCATACTATCATCGTTTCACCAACATCATTAATGATCTGGATCGCCACAATATCATCTTACCAAAGATTGCTATCAACTCCAAGTTTTTGGGATGTCTCGGACCAGATTGGCAGAAGTACGTCACATTTGTTCGACAAGCCAAAAAGATCAATAACGTGTCTTATGGGTTATTGTATGATTACCTAAAACAACACCAATCTGAAGTTGATAAGGACCGTGCTGCACGTGGAGGATTCTCATCAGCATCTAATCCAAATTCACTGGCATTAATGGCTCAATCGCATTTTGCACCAAATCAGGAGTTTGTTCCACTACCACCACCTCATTCGGGTTTTGCACGACAACCGTCAAACCAAATTGTCCCTTATGAAGCACCGTCACAATACCCTGATACTCAACTTGTTCCATACGACAACTCTGATTATAACATGTACTCTAATGTTGACACTGATGAAGATGATGCTTTTAACTCTCTGAATGAAGGATTTGCATTAATTGCTCATGCATTTAGCAAATTTTCCAACAAGTCGAACAATCGTTTGAGATCTTCATCGAATACAAGAAATCATGCAGTGGTCAATGATGGAAGAGTTGAGATTCAGAATCGGTCTTCAGGAAGGTCTGGTTCAGGAAATATGGGGAATTCTGGTGGTCAACGTTTCGGTTCTGGAGGAGGTAGTAGAAACATCATGGGAAACACTCAGAGAAGGACTCAGTTTGCTGATAAAGGGAAAGGGATTGCTAATACATCCATCACTTGCTACAATTGTGGGGGAAATGGTCATATGGCTAATGCATGCCTCAAGCCGAGGACAATGGGTAGTGCATACCATAAAGAAGCTCTTCTCATGGCATTGAAGGATGAAAAGGCCAGTGGTATTTTGACAGAGAAGGAGCAGAGTTTTATGGCCAATGCATACTCCGATGACGAAATGGAGGATTTGGAGGCTAATGCTGCAGTCATGTTAATGGCCAACATGCAGGAGATGAACATGAGTGAGACAGGCCCGGTATATGACACCGATGGCTTATCTCAGGTATCTGATGCAGATTGTCTTATTCATGAAATTGCCTCACCATTTGCATCTTCATCTGCACAAGAAAATTTTGTTCAAAATGACTTATCATTTTCATCTCAAGAAAATGATCAAATAAACAAAGTGGTTACCTTTGATGATGATCAAATTAACCCAGTGGTTTCATTTGATGATTCTTTTGATGATGACAATCATGATCATCTTGAACAAAATGATCTTATGCAAGATTCGGATCCAGAGCTCATGACCTTATTGCTTGCCACCCAATCACAATTAAATGCACATATATCCCAGATGGACAAATGCAATGACATAAACAAAAACTTAAAAGCAAAAATTGCACTGTTAACAAAGGATCTTGAGTGCTACAAAATGCAACTTTCAAATTATGAAAATCAAGAAAAACGTGAGAAAAGCTTTGAGGTTGCATTCCAACAATCACACGTTTGGGTAAAAGATTTAGAACATCAAGTTTATGAGTTAATTGTTTCTAAAAATGATTTGATTTCTCAAAAAGAACAAGAGCAATTCGAATTTCAAAAACAAATTGACATATTAAACTCTAAGCTTTCCAAAACTAAAACAGAGTTTTCAAACTGTCAAAATGATCTTATTGAAGAAAAATAAACCACAAGGAAACGTGTTAACTCATATATTGAGGAGATTATTGCGTTGGAATCCAAGCTCAAAGAATTTCAAAACATTGTGTACAAAATGGGTGGTTCTGTAACTACAATTCAAAAACTAACTGTGAAACCAAATCCTAAAGGATACGGATTTGCAATTGGAAATGATCAACCACGTTTTTTTACAAAAGGCACTCAGGGAAAATCCTAAGTTATACAGTGTAGAATACTTGTTTGATGAAACTTTCCAGCGTATTGTTGTTTATAATACTGAAGAGGAACTAGAACAAGCGGACGAGAGTCGATCCAAATTGAGTTGTGTTTATTATAACAAACCATACGATTACTCAAACGCACCTCACACTAGTAAATCATTTGTACCACAAAAAGATAGATCTAATCAAACGTGGTCTTTAAATGAAATAAATGTTTCGTCTGATGTTGGTCCAGTAACTACTGTCGCGCAAGTCAATGGTCCATTACCAAATCAAGGTGAGAAGGAACAAATGCCAAAAGAATGTCGCATTCTAAAATATTTTAACACATTTATGGATGACATTCAACTTTTGGAAAATGCAATTGAAAGAAATTCTGAAATCAAAATCTCCACTTTTCTATCTCCTTATGAGAAAGAAAAGCGAGAAATTTTTCAAAAACAATTCTTGCCACTTGTCAACCACCTGCGAATTTGTGCCACACAGTGGGAACAAGAACTCCAGTCAGAAGTTGCATCAATGATGAGTATTTTCAGAGCAAAAAATAACAAAATTGCAAAACAAAAAGGTAAAAAGAAAGCTTTGGAAAAAGATGTCGATCGACTCTTGACGAATGTTCTCAGTTCTGATGTGATATCTGTGATTATGAATTCTATCTATTTGTCATGTCATGAATTGCTTGTTTATGATCATTGTGTTGAACTTGAGATAATGAGAATTGAGAATGAAAATCTGAGAAAAGAAAATGAGAGACTTAGACAAATCAATGATGATGTGGAAACCAAATGTGCAAAAGAAATTTTCAAACTTAACCAAAGACTGCAATGGTGTTAGACTCAAAGTATTAACTTTGAGTTAGCATTACAAAGTCAAAAAGAATCTTTATCTTCTCAAAACATTCATGTTTCAAAACTTCAAACTCTCGCAAAAGAAGTTGAGGTTTTAAAACATCAAAATTTTGAGTATGAAAAAGATATTGCTGAAGTTTGTGAAAATAGAAATGAAATTGTTCGGTTAAATAGAAAATTGGAATCCAAAATTCAAGATCAAAACCACATCATCATTGAAATGAAAGAGAAACTCAGTGTTCTTGACAAATGGAAATTTGTACCAAATAATGTGATTGCACCAGGAATGTACAAAGTCGACAAGGAACGTTGGAAAGCATCATCACAAACTACTAATGTGAAAACTTCAACTTCCACAGGATTAGGCAAAACATCTAAGGCTAGCAGCTCAAAGACCACCAAGACTCAAAAGAAGAATAGAGTTTGGCAACCTAAGAGTGGATTATCTAAGACTGCAGAAGTAGAAGTTAATGCTAGTAGTTTGAATAATACACATGTTATGTCTAGATTAGAATCCAACTTGTCCAAGTGTCATTCGAAATCTGATGTAATGAATGTTGAATCTTTGAATGTTTCTAATACTATTATGGTTGATGCTTATTGTGTATTCTATCGCACTAGTATATTGTCTGGAAATCATCAGAAATGCATTGCTAAGATCCTTTTGTCAAGAAAACAGAAACGTACTACTGGTATTTCCCATAGGCCCATAACCGCTGCTAAGTCCATTTTAGGAAAACCACCTCAAGTAGTTTCTGAGACCACCGTTGACAAGACCGTAGTCGCCCCTAAGAAAATCCACTCACCTAGCACATTCACTAAAAGAAAGCACAAACTAGTTGGACGTGGCAGTGTTGGTTACAATATAAACCTAGTTTCACTTGGGTTCCAAAGATACTTAAAACATGTATTACTAACCCAACTGGATCCACTAGTTCCAACTCTCCTGTGTCCTCTTCTTGTGATGCAGGTAATTCAAATTGTGCTATGGATTGTTGATAGCGGGTGTTCCCGGCACATGACAGGGAATTTAAAGCTTCTAGTAAACTTCGTTGCGAAGTTCATAGGCACTGTCAGGTTCGGGAATGATCATTTCGCGGCTATCATGGGTTACAGAGATTATGTCAATGGGAATATCGAGATTAGCCGTGTCTACTATGTCGAGGGGCTTGGTCATAATTTGTTCTCCGTCGGACAATTCTGCGAT
Organism: Artemisia tridentata subsp. tridentata; assembly: GCA_021014915.2. Classification (NCBI taxonomy): domain Eukaryota; kingdom Viridiplantae; phylum Streptophyta; class Magnoliopsida; order Asterales; family Asteraceae; genus Artemisia; species Artemisia tridentata. Next base: position 284,302,373 of record CP139503.1, read on the forward strand.
GGTGATTTAGAATTGGCTTTTCGGGAGAAAACATGTTTTGTTCGAGATCTTCAAGGAAATGATCTGATAAAAGGAAAGCACGGAACCAGTCTTTATACTATTTCCTTCTCGGACATGACAACTTCCTCACCAATTTATCTACTTTCCAAGGCTCATCCCACCAAAGCATGGTTATGGCACAAGCGTATGTCTCACCTGAACTTCAAAACAATGACCGAGCTCGCTCGTAAAAAGTTGGTCGATGGTCTTCCAAAATTCAGATACGCCAAAGATCATCTATGTCCCGCTTGTGAACAAGGAAAAAGTACTCGTGCTCACTTTCCTCCTAAACTCGAGCACAGTACTGATCACATACTTCAACTGTTGCATATGGATCTGTGTGGCCCTATGCGTGTTCAAACTATTAATGGGAAGTGGTACATACTGGTAATAGTCGATGATTATTCAAGATGGACTTGGACTTATTTTCTTCGCAGTAAAGATCAAGCACCGTCAATGATCATCACCTTTCTCACAAAGATTCAAGTTCAGCTCCGGAACACAGTCAGAAAAATTTGAATAGATAATGGAACGGAATTCCAGAATCAGACTCTTAGGGAGTATTATGAGAAAGTGGGTATTGAACATCAAACATCCATTGCTCGCAGCCCCGAACAGAACGGTGTGGTCGAAAGGCGAAACCGAACTCTAGTGGAAGCAGCACGAACAATGTTAATCAATGCTCAGTTACCGGATTACCTATGGGCCGAAGCCGTTTCAACTGCCTGCTACACCCAAAATAGATGCATGATCACCAAAAGGCACACCAAGACACCATATGAAATTGTTCACCGCAGAAAACAAACATCAATTACTTTCATGTCTTTGGAGCTCTTTGCTATCCAATGAATGATCATGATGACCTCAGAAAACTGAAGGCCAAAGCGGATATAGGGATTTTTGGCGGATATTGTGAAAATTAAAAGGGATTCAGAATTTGGAACCGTCGCACACGGCAGATTCAGGAGACTATACATGCTAATTTCGATGAGCTTACCGATATGGCTTCTGAGCAAAATAGCCTAGGACCCGAAACCAACAGTCTCAACTTCCCTGATCCTTCAGCTGCATCTTTCTCTCTAAACCGCAAAGATCTAGAAGACTTGTTTGCTCCATTGTTTGATGATAATATGGTTAATCGTGCTCCTTATGTATCCACAAGCTCCGCTGCACAACCACTCGTCGATAATCAAGTACCTGATACACCAGTGACTACAACTACAGCAGTTACTGAAGATGCACTCAACCAGACACCACATCATCAATAGATCAAACACCTTCTACTTCCGCGTCTGTAGCTGAAGGTCCCCCCCAACATTCTTCTGAAGTACCCACTCCAGCAGGTTATGACGGCAATGCATTCTTCAATCCATTTGCGCCGGCTCCCACCATTCCTGATATCGCAGAGTCGTCTACATGCAACTTGGAACCGTCAAATTTGCACCATACTTATCAACATTACCCATCAACTCACAAATGGACAAAGGATCATCCCCTTGTAAATATAATTGGCAACCCAGAAAACCCTGTAATGACACGACAACTGTCACACCCCCATAATCGGGTCCAGCGGAAGCATACATGTCGCTATGTCGCTGGGGAGCAACTCAATTGGTATCACAACACAAGTGCAAAGAACGATTTTCACCTCAATCATTTAGAATAAAATTGTTTAAAAAAAGTGTTGAATTTACATTGTTAAAAGTAGTGCGGAAATAGGCCCTTAAAACAGTTAAAACGGTCCCCAAATGAATATCAAAGTCTTCTATGAACATGCCATGCCCTGCCAAAAGCCTCTAGTAGCGTGCTATTGCTTATACCTGAAAATACATGCTAAAGTGTCAACACGAGGTTGGTGAGTTCATAGAGTTTAGTGTACAATGTAAAGCATTTGAATAATGATGTCCCAGCAAAGGCATTGAAAATCCACTCAGTCCCAAGTCCCGCCCATACAAGACTTGCAACCTGTGTGTTTACAACCCATTGCCAAATAAGATTTGGTTTGAGTGAACAAAAGTAATATGTGGACCATGATTTAAAATACATTTAGTTCGATCAGTACATTCGGTTACGTGACCAATTCATTTAGTTATGTGACCCGTTCATTCTGTCATGTGACCCGTTCATTCTGTCATGCGACCCGTTCATTCGGTTATGTGACCCATTCATTCTGTCATGTATGTACATAGTGTTGGTGCCGGTTCATTCGGTTAAGCAGGCATAAATGTTTAAAGTGCTTGGGTCCATGGGTAAAAAGAATTAAGTGTGATACAAGTGATTATACAATACATTCGAATGAATAACAAATTCATAAGTAGAGCAAATAATGGTTTGACTAAACAAGTGGCATGTTCAAGTAACTCAAGTATACGTTTAGATGAAAACGAGCATGTACTCTCCCCCAAAACGGTTATAAAACAAGTATTACAAGAGTAGGGGCTATGAAAACTCACGGTAATCCTTAAAAGATTAAAGTGCTTGTGAAGGTAAATGAAAGTAATTGAGCATGTATTCTCCCCCAAAACGTAATCCAAAATGTATAAAGGTAGGGGCTATGGAACTCACCTGATGCAATAACTACGATGACAAAAGTGGATACACTGAAATGAGGCACGATCTCTAACTGCAACCTAATATGAATGATAGGATCTAATGTAAGAAATGAAATGATGCTACAAATGCAAATACTTATGTTATCGATACCACTCGTGAATTTCGGAAATAATGTTTATCGTCGAAAAATACATTTTTGACGTCTCGTTAAGTTAATAAACACTTTTCGTGTAAATGTGTTGAAACAATACTCCACGATCCTCATTTGGTGTTCTATTGGTAAATATAATATTTTCGTTGCAAGTTACTATTTTTCACAACTTGAAAATGTGCCCAAATGGCCTCGTAAAACTAGTCGTGAAATATTGTACGTTGAGTGTTAGTGATCAAACTTGACGTTTCTGAAAACCTTGTAACAATGTCTTGATGTCGTGTTATTTAACTTTTGATCATACGCGTCTCGATTAGTTAGAAAATCGGCTATCAATGTTATGTCTTGCAAAAACACTAGTTTTTATACATAGAACACTTTTCTATTAGTGGCTGTCAAAATAGTTTGTGAATCGTCGGTTTTCAAACGCGTGTATCTTGGTCGTTATAAGCTCGTTTTCTGCGTTCTTTATATCCACGGCTTCGTATTAACACTAACTAACATAATTTCAGTAGGTTGGGTCATCTAGATAAGGTCTAATTCCTTGTTTTGTCCTTTGAATCTCGGCAATCAGCAACTAAATTTTCAGAATTTAGTTTTTCGTCGACAAACTTTGAAAAATCATAACTTTCTCGTCGTAAGTAGGTTTTTAGTGATTCAAGCGGGCATGGTTTCCTTTTTGAAAGTATTTACTGAATATGTAGGCCAAAATATCCCCTGAGTTACTGAGTTTTCCAGATTACACGATTTTGGACAGCACCTATTTCTATTGTTGAAAAATCAATGTTTAAGGTTCAAGACTAGTTCAAAACTTAATCAAACCACTTCAAATCAACACCACAACCTATCTAATCTTACCATACACCTTCTCAAGGTGTCATGGGGTCTTAAACATCACCAAAAATGGTGGGTCTCATGATGATCGTACTAAAAATCCATAGATCTATGTTTAAAAAGAGAATGTGTAACAAGTGGTATGTTTAACATGTATATTTGCATATCTAGTTAATAATATAACTTGAAAATTAATCAAATGAAAGTATGAAAAGATTAGAAAGATGATCTTGAAGCTTACTTGAATACTTGAGATGATTTGATGAGAACTATGTAAGAAACCTAGGGATTTTATCACAAAACCCTAACAAGGAGTGTAAATGAGACTTGTTAGTAACTTGATCTTCAAAAAATGATGGATTGTTCTTGGTGATCTTGGTTTGGCCGAACAAAGAGGAAGAAAAAGAGAGAATATGGAGCTTATTTTGCTAGTGAATTTGTAAGAATGAAGTGAAATGGAAATTAAATCAAGTTTAAGTTTACTTGAAGCATTAATGGTTTTTGTTTTCTAATCAAGTGCTAATGAGAAATAGAGGGCTGGGGCCGGGGGGGGGGGGGGCACATGTGGAAGAAAAGGAATGGATTTGATGTTAATTAAAGCTTGTGTCTCCATTTAATTAGAATTAGTTTAGTTTAGTATACATTAGGTGTTAACGGGTACCGAGTTAACTAGAAATAAATCGTGACGACGTAAAATAAAATACGACAAAGTTAAAAAAATTGTAAAATCATATTCCTTGCAAGAATCGGGTGTTAGAATGTTTATAGGGTTGAAATATCGCAAACCGACGGAGTTATAAGCTCCTAACGAAAAATATAGCAATTGATTTAAAAACACCGGGTAAAGTAATAATATAATCTTTATATCATTAAAATTAGCATGAAAATATATTAGGATCATAGTCGGGAGTGTCGGGTATAATGTTAGTAGTAATGACTGAGTGGTAACGTTAATTAAATAATTAAACATACGTTGAAAATCACACAAACCCGTGCATGAACTGATATGATAGTAATGTTACTGATGATATGTGGACTAATCTAGTCTATATGAGGTGTCCTTACTGATGATGCATGAATACGCAGCTAAACCATACTGGTTACGCGCATTTGAATACCCGTAAATCTAGTTTACGAAATGATGATTGATGATCATGAATGGAAGTTTCCCTCCGGGAATGAATAGTATTTCATGAATAGTAAATTTTTTGAAAACTTCTCAAAGTCTCAAACTGACTTCAAAAACGATGAATAGTAATCCATGAATAGTAATTTGTTGATGTTTGGAAAATGACATGAAATTACGGGTTGTCAAAGTCTCCACCCGTTAAAGGAATTCAATCCCTGAATTCAGTTAATGTTGGTCCCTGGGTGGATTCGGTGGAAAGATGCGGATATTTGAGTCGCATTGGTGATAAAAGATAATACATTCATTAGATAGGAATTTGTAATAGCACATGAGACTTATACGATAGAACGTAAAGTGAAACACAGAAGAAATACAACACTAGAGAGTTTAGGTTTCCGTTTATTTGTAAGGTAGAAGTTCCCTTCTTAACCATTGTCATTGTCGTTGTTGTCCTGACGAGCTTCGCATTTCAACGAGCTCTTCCTCCATTCTGGTTTCTCTGCTCTGGGCATTCACTCTTGAATTGTCCGATTACTCCACACTCATGGCAGGTTACCGTGACTTTCTGATGCATTACGAGGGTGAGAGCCTTGCAATCCTTGGCTTTGTGTCCGACCTTTTGACAGTTTCCACATTGAGTGGGGCAAGGTCCATTGTGGTGAAACCGACACTTGTTGCACTTTCGTAAAGTCCCTACATATCCTTTCTTTTCACTTGATCCAGCAACGTAGGCCCTAACCACTTCATGTTGTTTGTGTGGCGGCCGAAATTGATCATTTCCTTCGTTGTTATCCCTTTTCCTCTTGTTGCCGTTGTTGCTATTGTTGTTGACAGTAGTTCCATTCTTTATCACCTGAGCCATAAGCTTCTGAGACATTCTGATTGCCTCGTCCAATGTTTGTGGGTCAAAAGAAATCACATCTCCACGGATGCTGTGAGGTAGTCCACTGTCCACCAATGAAATTTTCTAGCAGCTTCTCATTATTTGGAACCATAGTTGGACATAGCACAGCCAACTCCTGAAACCTCCTGATATATGCCTCGATATCATTACCTATTGTTACTAGCTCATAAAACTATGTTTCCAACTTCTTTATTTCAGTGCGTGGACAGAACTTCCTAGTCAGCAACTTCTTGAATTCATCCCACGTAAGCTTGTGAGCATTTTCCATTCCCATAGGTTTCGCATACGAATTCCACCATGACATAGCTTCCTCAACAAGTGTACTGGTAGCAAACTTTACTTTGCTGTCATCTGGACAGTTACATAGAAGAAACACAGATTCTATCCCTTCATACCAACGGATCATGGCAGTGGCTCCTTCAGTGCCTTTGAATTTTGGGGGATCTCCACTCTTAAAGTCCTTGTAGGTACATTTGCGACCATTGGTACCATTAGTAGTCATTCCGGCAGCTTCTGCGGTTTCTGCCCGAGAAGCGGCTTCGGCAGCCCGTGCAGCTACGACAGCTCTCTCGGTTACTAGTGCTGCCTCTATGCTGTCGGAAACAAGCTTTCTGATATCAGCTGGTGTCATAGTAGCTGTAGCTCTCTTGGGTGGCATGACTCTTCAAAACAAGAAAAGAAGAGTGATACGTAAATAAGACGTTTTCGAAAAGTAGGTGTTCTAAGTGGCTTGTCATAGAATGAATCATTGAGGTTGAGTTATGATTAGCTGACGTGCTTCTAGGCGGTGGTTCACGAGGTGATGTAGGTGTGAATGTTCTTGCAACGATTGAGTACACACATATGAATTTTGAAACCTTTAGAAATCGAGTGGAAATTCAATCTAGACATAATTTTATTATAACTATTCCCAGTATTGCAAAATTCATCTCTGAGTCGGACATAGGTGGTCAGGCTATGTCCCACTGTCCCGGGTCGAATATAGATGACCAGTCTATATTCTACCGAGGTTCAATGAATTTTGAAATACTCAGCTCAGTTATACTAATACTATGTACTTCACATTTAAAGGATGTTTCAAAAGACTAAGGCAAGTAACCAAACTCGAGGTCAAATGATGAACTACGCAAGGAAAAGGCGTAACGATGAGACGTGTACAATATGTAAGCATACTTATATGTAAGACAATTATAGAAATCAACGAGAATAATTAAGTATAATTTATCTGATAATGAGATACAAATCTCATCACATATGTCAGCAACAAACCACAAATGAGGCATCAGCTTGGCAGGCAGGCACGTGGCGGTCATATGGTTAAGTTTTCGTGTAACAACCCGTAAATTTCCTGATTTATTTCTATACGAGATTATCCCTGTTTTTCATTTACGAACCTTTCCGAGCTCATTTGATCCTAAAACGTGAATTTATCTCGCGAAACGTGAAATTTGTACACAACGCGTACTGGCACAACCGACGATTTGATTTGGTTATTTTATTATTCGTGAGAAACGAGGCGTATAAATAGTCTTTTTTATTGGAAAAATTATTCTGAACGCAATGGTGAAATTCCCGTGTTTTGAATCGATCATTTGTTATCTTAAACGAGCCTCGAGCCTCATTTCATGAAAGATAGCAAAAACTACAACTATGGTCCCTGCAGTAAATTTTATCCCTTTTCCCTTAGACTTAGATTGTGACAACATTGGTCCCTAGGGTATTTCTAACCTAACCCTAGCCATAACCCTAGCATTATATATACTCCTATTATAATAAACCTAGGGTTTCATCCCTTCTCTTCCATTTCACAGCCGCACTCCTCCCTCCCTCTTCTCTCTATTTCCGGCCATAATTCCGGCCAGTTGTGTCGTCACCGCCGCTCACCCTACTACACCACCACCACCAAAATAATCCTTGTGATCTCCTCATCATTTCTATATAACTCACACGCCTCCAACCCACCTTCATCTATTCCCTCTCTCTCTTGGTAACTTACAGTTTTTCGGCAAGGATTCCGGCGACACAAGTTTATAACCGATCGTGTGTAGACCAAGAAGATCGAAAGTTGTTCAGGTGTTTGTTTGGTTCGTGACTGCGAGTTCCCTCACCACAGCCGCCGTCTTCCCCACCTCATCCTCTTCTCTAGTTCGTCTAGTGGTATGGTAAAAACCACTTGTGTTGTTTATATTTCTTTTACCGATCGATTATGTTATGGTTTTCGTGGATTCAAAATGAAAATAAGTCGTTATTATAATTTTGTGATTAAAACCCGGATTTAAAACGTGTTTTGAAACGTTTGTGTGGTAAGATTCGACTGAAAAATAGTGATGTCTAAGTTCTGTGGTCACGATCGGGTTTACAACCCGGATTTGGTTCTCGGTTTGATTATATCTGGGTTTGGATTCTCTTGGTTTATGTGGTTATCGTTAATGTTGGTTGGTAACGATTGGAAATGGTTTTTCCGTTTGTGTTTTAGACTGGGATTGTCGTTGTCGTTGTATGGTCTCGGTATTAGTTTGGTATTGTTGTGTTGGTTATGCATGGTCTAACGAGAACCCGTAAAGGGTGTTCACTGTTTTGGATTTGGTCTTGAGTTGTATATTGGATTATCAGTTTTGGAGATTGCTTGTTGTGTTATATGGCAGTGTCGATGTTGTTGTTGTTGGTCAACGAGACCCCAAATGGGGTGTGTTTGTGGTTGGTTTGTCTTGGATCAAATGGACCCATAAGGGTGCGTGTGTTCGTTTAAAAAATGGGCCTAGCCCAAGTTATCTAAGGGTCACGTTAGGGTTGTGTTAAGTTTGGGCCGAAGCTCGTAAAAATTATTTAGTATGTTTTGAATATTTGAAATCATGACTTGAGTTTGAATACGGATTTTGATTATTATACTTGGACGTTTGGAAAATTGTGAATCGTTATCGGACTTACGATATTAGATGGCGGACTTATTGAACATTTTGGGAATTATGACGACGTAATATATTAAACTCGAATAGAATTTAATATATTAAGACTCGGACCAGATACAAAATCTTCAATAAAACCTAAACTAATATTACGAGAATAATAGCGAGACATAAGCTTGTTAAATATTGTAATTTCAGTTTTGGTTAATCCAAGTCTCGACGACTCGAGAAAAACTAATTTTATTAGTTAAACTTATTTTTATTATAAAACATTTATGTTTTATACAAATTATTTGGGATATCGGGGTAAATACCGAAACGTACAAACTAATTTATGTGAGGTGTTTGATTGTCGTTAACTCTAGATGTGTCTTCTTTGGTTTGAGTTCTCGTCAGTATTCTCTCGAGTTTATCGATGTCTCTTCTCTTTGTCGTGAGTTGTATGTCGAGTCTATGTCTTCTTACCACACCACACGAAACCTGAAACTAAACTTTTGATGAGTTTTGAAAACTGAGTAATCCACGAAAACTACGACACGCTGTCTTTTATAGACTTTATTATCTTGCGCGATGTATTTTGAGATATCGTATACGTATTAGGTTGTGCCGATTCTAGAACGTTGTGTACCGCCGTGCTTATACCTCCGTGTACTGTCGTGCCGTATGTCTTGAGACCGTTGTGTTTTGCTTCTCGATGCCAGTCGTGTCAGTTGTGATCTTGCATTGCTGTGGCTAAGGTGAGTTCATGGCCCCTACTTTTACTGATTTTCTAACTATTTTCGGGGGAGAATACATGCTCGTTTTTAACTAAACTCATGACTGTTTATTTGGAATACGTGAACTGGTTGCTCTATTTTAACTATTTGGCTGATATATTTGATCTGGTTATTTGATGGCATTACGTGATTTATCTGGTATTCATGAGTGAAATCATTTAATCTATTTTATGGACCAACACTATTTTTTTGCAACTATTGCGTAGTTAGCCTAAGCTCCACTATATTTTCACATGCTTTCTAGCATGCCGTAATGTGCTTTCTAGCACGCATTTAACATGCTTTCTAGCATGCCGTAACGTGCTTTCTAGCACGCATTTAACATGCTTTCTAGCATGCCGTAACGTGCTTTCTAGTACGCATTTAACATGCTTTCCAGCATGCCTTACATGCTTTCTAGCATGCCTGTACGTGCTTTCTAGCACGCATTTAACTTAGAGCTAGCGCAATAAACTATTTTATTATGGGTTGCATATCCCTTATCTTGGTCCACTATTATACTTTTTCTTAACCCGTGATTTAGGCAGTGTTAGCCTACGTTGAACTTGAATTGCTTGCGAACGATGATTTGAACTTGGAAACCTTTTGGTTTAACCATATTGTTTTAAACTAAAACCTGTGAACTCACCAGCGTAAGCTGACCCTTTTAGCATGTATTTTCAGGTTTTAGATGATAGCTTATTTCTGGAGGCGCTTGGCAAGAGGCATGGTCATAGACGACTCTGATAGTTATATTTGGGACCGCTTTAATCGTTTTGGGCCTTACTTCCGCACTATTTTCAGATGATGTAAACTTAACGTTTTGATAATGAAACTTTCTTCTAAACGGTTAAGGTAAAACCGTTCTTTGTACCTTGTGTTGTGATACCAATTGAGTAGCGCCCCAGTGACATGTATGCTTCCGCTGGACCCGTTTTCGGGGTGTTACAGATTGGTATCAGAGCCTAGGTTATAGAGAACTGGGTTTATTTTCAAAAACCTGGACTATAACCACTTTTGGGGAAAACTTAACCCTATGACCGACACGTGCCTGCCTGCCAAGCTGATGCCTCGCGTATGACTTTGTTTGAGGATATGATTGATATGACGAGATAGTGATGATATATTAGATGAGACGTTCATGATATACTTGACGAGTTATTTGATGAGTTGCTTAATTATATATTTGTTGAGATGCGTGCCTGACTCTTGGAAATTTTATATCCGCTCGTTTTAACTGTTCACTAGAAGCATTTCCATATGCTTATGCACGCACCGAACTTATCACTGAGTTACGCTATTTCCTTGCGTAATCTCTCTATTGGATGTCGAGTTTGTATACTTATCGTGATTTTTGGGAATGATTTTGGTTGTAACGGACATACTACTGGTATAACTAGGCTTAGTCTTCCAAAATTCATTGAACCTCGGGTGAATATAGACTGATCACCTATATTCAGCCAGGGACAGTGGGACATAGCTTGATCACCTATGTCCGACTCAGAGGTGAATTTTGCAATACTCAGAGTAGTTATAATGGAATTATGTCCGGGTTGACTTTCGGATTTTTGAAATGGTACAGTTTTGCGTGCGTACACGAACATTGGAATTTTACTTCCACACATACTACACACTGGCATCACAACACCGCGTGAACCGTAATGCCCTTGGCATCGCTATACGTCTCCATTATATGGAAATCATGTTTGCCGCCGTCTGGTCGTGTTCTGCCTCGGGTCGAGTTAGATCCGATTGGCACCGTTTGAATCCGAGTTACTTATTTGTAACCCCCTTCAGAGCGCTATAAGCCGTCCGAGCTTACTGGAATGTTTAGATTCGATTTTGACCATGTTTGGTTTTGAATTTTGGCTACGTTTGGAATTGATTTTGGCCACATTTGGATTTGATTTTATCTACGCTTATGTTTGATTTTGGCTACGTCTGGATTTAATTTTTGCCTCGTTTGGATTTGATTTTGACTACGTTTAGATTCGATATCGACTATGTTTGGATTGGTTTTGATTCTGATTTAGTTCGAGTTGTTTGATTTTATGATTTTGGACGTCATCCTGGATTTGGATTTGTTATCCGACCTCGTTTTGTTGTGACCTTGTTACGGTCGCCTCTACTCTAAGCCTTGTGCTCAATCGATGATGTTCATCTTTCCGATCGGGATTGTTTAATCGAAACTGTTCAATCAATGTTGTCCCTTCCGTTTTGAGTACCTTGTACATTACTGATTCAATCAACTGATTGCTTGTGGCAATCAACATCTTCCCACAGATTTGTACTCTGAACTCGCTAAACTCTCTATTTGGCAGAGATTCCACGCCCAACAGAAATCTTGAGACTCTAAGGAGTAACTGAAACCGCGATTCCTTGGGACAACCACCTGACTTTTCACTCGTCCCTCGGAAGTTCCAGTGATCCTTGCTACCTCCTTACCAGATAATTAATTACATCATAAACGAAACCTTGGAAGTAAATCTCGCACCGCTATCAGAGTGATTGTTGATAATCCCATCTAATCTACTCACTTTCTGCTAACCCATGAAACGACAGTATTGGCAAACTTGCTCGTCAATATGCATCGGGAATCATCACCCGGTATAGAGTGTCGACTCTTACCATTCTCTGATCGGGATATTTGTTTCACATCAAATTCCTGACAATCACTCCAAAGAGCCATGAGAACAGATTTGGAGATGAATACGGTGTATCATCTCCAGACTGATGGCCGAAGTGGAAAAATCATTCGAATGTTAAGGGACATGTTGTGTTCCTGCGTAATTTGGCAATAGTTGGTATCGACACCCCCTATTGGCCAAATTCTCTTATGACAATACCTACGACTCCAGTATTTCACGACACCGTACTAGACACCATATGGTTGCAAGTGCCGATCGCTGACTTGATGCGTAGAAGTTGAGGATACCCAACTTACTGACCCCGAATTTGTTCATTAGGACTACCGAGAAGATCGTTCAGATCAGAACCGAATTGCAAGCTGCTCACGAATCGTCAGAACAGTTATGCTGACAAGTGACGAAAACCTCTTGAATTTCCAGTCAAAGTCTAGATTATGCTCAAAACTCCACCATGAGAAGGTGTGATACGTTTGGTAAACGTGGAAAGCTTAATCCTCGCTGTATTGATCCTTTTGAAATCCTTGCTAGAGTTGAACCGGTAGCACACAAACTCGAGCTACCATCAGGACTCAGCAGTATTCGCAACGTTTTTATGCGCATTGGGAAGAAATGACTTGCCGATGAGGAAACCGCTATTCCTCCGGGAAAGATCAAAATTGACGAATGTTTAAACCTTGTTTGGAAACCTATCGAAATCATGAACCGTGAAGTCGAACGACTTTAGTAAAGTCGCATCCTTATCGACAAAGCTCGTCGAAGCTCGCGAAAAAGGTCCTGAATTCACGTGGGAACGTGTCGATGAATCCTCGTGTGTACATGCTAATCTCTTTTCAACCGTAACGGGTAACTTGAATTGAATCGCGAGGTCGCGATTCCGTTAAGGAGGTGCGGCTGTAACAACCCGTAAATTTCCTGATTTATTTCTATACGAGATTATCCCTGTTTTTCATTTACGAACCTTTCTGAGCTCATTTGATCCTAAAACGTGAATTTATCTCGCGAAACGTGAAATTTGTACACAACGCGTACTGGCACAACCGACGATTTGATTTGGTTATTTTATTATTCGTGAGAAACAAGGCGTATGAATAGTCGTTTTTATTGGAAAAATTATTCTGAACGCAATGGTGAAATTCCCGTGTTTTGAATCGATCGTTTGTTATCTGAAACGAGCCCCGAGCCTCATTTCATGAAAGATAGCAAAAACTACAACTATGGTCCCAGCAGTAAATTTTATCCCTTTTCCCTTAGACTTGGATTGTGACAACATTGGTCCCTAGGGTATTTCTAACCTAACCCTAGCCATAAACCTAGCATTATATATACTCCTATTATAATAAACCTAGGGTTTCATCCCTTCTCTTCCATTTCACAGCCGCACTCCTCCCTCCCTCCTCTCTTTATTTTCGGCCATAATTCCGGCCAGTTATGCCGCCATCGCCGCTCACCCTACTACACCACCACCACCAAAATAATCCTTGTGATCTCCTCATCATTTCTATATAACTCACGCGCCTCCAACCCACCTTCATCTATTCCCTCTCTCTCTCGGTAACTTACAGTTTTTCGGCAAGGATTCCGGTGACACAAGTTTATAACCGATCGTGTGTAAACCAAGAAGATCGAAAGTTGTTCAGGTGTTTGTTTGGTTCGTGACTGCGAGTTCCCTCACCACAGCCGCCGTCTTCCCCACCTCATCCTCTTCTCATCTCTTCTCTAGTTCGTCTAGTGGTATGGTAAAAACCACTTGTGTTGTTTATATTTTCTTTTACCGATCGATTATGTTATGGTTTTCGTGGATTCAAAACGAAAAAAATTCGTTATTATAATTTTGTGATTAAAACCCGGATTTAAAACGTGTTTTGAAACGTTTATGTGGTAAGATTCGACTGAAAAATGGTGATGTCTAAGTTCTGTGGTCACGACCGGGTTTACAACCCGGATTTGGTTCTCGGTTTGATTATATCTGGGTTTGGATTCTCTTGGTTTATGTGGTTATCGTTAATTTTGGTTGGTAACGATTGGAAATAGTTTTTCCGTTTGTGTTTTAGACTGGGATTGTCGTTGTCGTTGTTTGGTCTCGGTATTAGTTTGGTATTGTTGTGTTGGTTATGCGTGGTCTAACGAGAACCCGTAAAGGGTGTTCACATTTTTGGCTTTGCTCTTGAGTTGTATATAGGATTATCAGTTTTGGGGATTGCTTGTTGTGTTATATGGCAGTGTCGATGTTCTTTTTGTTAATCAACGAGACCCCAAATGGGGTGTGTTTGTGGTTGGTTTGTCTTGGATCAAATGGACCCATAAGGGTGCGTGTGTTCGTTTAAAAAATGGGCCTAGCCCAAGTTATCTAAGGGTCACGTTAGGGTTGTGTTAAGTTTGGGCCGAAGCTCGTTAAAATTATTTAGTATGTTTTGAATATTTGAAATCATGACTTGAGTTTGAATATGGATTTTGATTATTATACTTGGACGTTTGGACAATTGTGAATCGTTATCGGACTTACGATATTAGATGGCGGACTTATTGAACATTTTGGGAATTGTGACGACGTAATTTATTAAACTCGAATAGAATTTAATATATTAAGACTGGTATTCATGAGTGAAATCATTTAAACTATTTTATGGACCAACACTATTTTTTTGCAACTATTGCGTAGTTAGCCTAAGCTCCACTATATTTTCACATGCTTTCTAGCATGCCGTAACGCGCTTTCTAGCACGCATTTAACATGCTTTCTAGCATGCTGTAACGTGCTTTCTAGCACGCATTTAACATGCTTTCTAGCATGCCGTAATGTGCTTTCTAGCACGCATTTAACATACTTTCCAGCATGCCTTACATGCTTTCTAGCATGCATGTACGTGCTTTCTAGCACACATTTAACTTAGAGCTAGCACAATAAACTATTTTATTATGGGTTGCATATCCCTTATCTTGGTCCACTATTATACTTTTTCTTAACCCGTGATTTAGGCAGTGTTAGCCTACGTTGAACTTGAATTGCTTGCGAACGATGATTTGAACTTGGAAACCTTTTGGTTTAACCATATTTTTTTAAACTAAAACCTGTGAACTCACCAGCGTAAGCTGACCCTTTTAGCATGTATTTTCAGGTTTTAGATGATAGCTTATTTCTGGAGGCGCTGGCAAGAGGCATGGTCATAGACGACTCTGATAGTTATATTTGGGACCTATTTAATCGTTTTGGGCCTTACTTCCGTACTATTTTTAGATGATGTAAACTTAATGTTTTGATAATGAAACTTTCTTCTAAACGGTTAAGGTAAAACCGTTCTTTGTACCTTGTGTTGTGATACCAATTGAGTAGCGCCCCAGTGACATGTATGCTTCCGCTGGACCCGATTTTCGGGGTGTTACATTTCTTGAAAGTAGCTATATTCTAGGTCTTAAAATCACCTAGTTCTCTATAGCCAAGGCTCTGATACCAATCTGTCACACCCCCAGAATCGGGTCCAGCGGAAGCATACATGTCGCTGGGGTGCAACCCAATTGGTATCACAACACAAGTGCAAAGAACGGTTTTCACCTCAATCATTTAGAATAAAATTGTTTAGCAAAAGTGTTGTCTTTACATTGTTAAAAGTAGTTCGGAAATAGGCCCTTAAAACAGTTAAAACGGCCCCGAAATGAATATCAGAGTCTTCTATGACCATGCCATGCCCTGCCAAAAGCCTCCAGTAGCGTGCTATTGCTTATACCTGAAAATACATGCTAAAGTGTCAACACGAGGTTGGTGAGTTCATAGAGTTTAGTGCACAATGTAAAGCATTTGAATAATGATGTCCCAACAAAGGCATTGAAAATCCACTCAGTCCCAAGTCCCGCTCATACAAGACTTGCAACCTGTGTGTTTACAACCCATTGCCAAATAAGATTTGGTTTGAGAGAACAAAAGTAATATGTGGACCATGATTTAAAATACATTTAGTTCGATCAGTACATTCGGTTACGTGACCAATTCATTTAGTTATGTGACCCGTTCATTCTGTCATGTGACCCGTTCATTCTGTCATGCGACCCATTCATTCGGTTATGTGACCCATTCATTCTGTCATGTGACCCGTTCATTCGATTATGTGACCCATTCATTCTGTCATGTATGTACATAGTGTTGGTGCCGGTTCATTCGGTTAAGCAGGAATAAATGTTTAAAGTGCTTGGGTCCATGGGTAAAAAGAATTAATTGTGATACAAGTGATTATACAATACATTCGAATGAATAACAAATTCATAAGTAGAGTAAATAATCGTTTGACTAAACAAGTGGCATGTTCAAGTAACTCAAGTATACGTTTAGATGAAAACGAGCATGTACTCTCCCCCAAAACGGTTATAAAACAAGTATTACAAGAGTAGGGGCTATGAAAACTCACGGTAATCCTTAAAAGATTAAAGTGCTTGTGAAGGTAAATGAAAGTAATTGAGCATGTATTCTCCCCCAAAACATAATCCAAAACGTATAAAGGTAGGGGCTTTGAAACTCACATGATGCAATAGCTACGATGACAAAAGTGGATACACTGAAATGAGGCACGATCTCTAACTGCAACCTAATATGAATGATAGGATCTAATGTAAGAAATGAAATGATGCTACACATGCAAATACTTATGTTATCGATACCACTCATGAATTTCGGAAATAATGTTTATCGTCGAAAAATACATTTTTGACATCTCGTTAAGTTAATAAACACTTTTCGTGTAGGGTATTCACAATGCAAGAAACACTAGTTTGAGGCGAAAAGTGTACCGCTTTTAGTTATGGATCGATTGGGCAAGAAGCTAGAGAGAGAGAGAGATGGGAACTTCTAGAGAGAGAAACAATGTGTGTATTAGATTAAGATAATGTGAAGTTCCAACCCTTCCCATGTGTGGGAAGGGGTATTTATACTTACAATATATTATGCCCCTAGCGGGCTGTAGAGTGAGCTGACAGAGGGTAAAGACCCGACCCACTCCACAATACTATTAATAATAACTAAGCTACTAATAATATTACTAATAATCCTACGAGCTATGATGTACTAATAATTACTCGGGGTGACCGAGTCTTCAGCTGAATATTCATATTCCTAACAATCTCCCCCTAAGGGAGGTCACCCCAGAAGTAATGTTCTGAATTTCAGCACTTCTTCCTTGGATCTTGACATCATAGCTCGTAATCATTGAATCTTCAATGTCATAGATTGTTGTGCAAACATCAGTGATCTGAAGATGACTTCTCTTTTGTCTTGGATGAACTTTGAGTAATCTTTGAAAGTATCATCCCACTTGAGTCTCCAAGTCATCTTTCTGTAGTAAGACTCCATGTGATGAAATATACTTAGAGCCGACATGCTCACACGATATGGAGTCATGATCTTCAGCATCAGAGTTAGCAGAAGCTGTGTTGAAGGTCTTTTAGGGTGATCATGACTTCTTTGATGATGATGTGGTGTGAACATGTGGTGATGGATTGGCATCTTTTCTGCAACCAGCTACAACAGCAACCAGCTACAGCGTTCCACAGCAACAACCGCCAGATATTCCTGCATACGATAGTTAGCAATAATTCAACCGGTACTAACAAGTTTGGACTTCGAGATAGTCAACAGCATAGTGTAAAGACTCTCTCTAATCCTTACCAAGACCGTTCCTAATCGAAAACCCACAGAGGGCTTTTTAAGATTTTACCGTAGTAAATCAACGATTAGGTGAGTCGCTGGAGATCACTCCACGACTGTAGACCGGTTGAAACCGCCGCGACCACTAAGCGTAATCCACGAGGAATTACCAAAGTGACCTGCTTTCAGGGCTGCTTGATGTTGACCCTGGCAGGAATTTCCATTCAATCATTGAGTATTACATAAGTAAATTCTCTCATAAATGTTCTGGCAGATTGCTAAGATCTGCGTAGGACTCATGAGATTACAACTGGTGTCCTTAATGTTGAACAACCAGTGTAGAAATAATTCGTGTCCCTATGAGATCTTATTATGCATCTCGTGGCTCTAGACTCGATAGTGCGATTTGATTTAGTGAGCGGAGGCTGGAGAGAACTGCCACCTTTTCAATATCATCTAACTCGGAGTGAGAGAGATGATAGGAATGTATTGAACTCCGTGACAATTGAAACAAGAGTCCTTTGAGGGACCTTGAGTGGCTGAGGAGGGTTGTGCAGCGTATCACTGGGTCCATGATACTTTGTCTTCAATGCCAGCAATCAACTAAGTGATTCTGACAGCATATGTATTGACCCGGTTTCTGCCTAAGTTGTAAGGAGGGCTATTTCTTTTCACCCTTTCTCTTTACAATTCTTTTTCATTCTTTAACCCCTTCAGTGCTTACCGAGAATTCATAACTAACACCTTGTTGGGTTTGTTCCAGTGTTAGCTCCATCTCAGTCGGCACTCTTCCCTCATTTACTTTTCTCCTTTTTAATCATACCTAAGGACTTCTACACTAACTAGTGGATTGTCCCTGGGTAGATCCCTCCGGCTCTGGTGGGATCGTGGGAACTTGAGCCTAACCTAACCATCCTTATAACTCCATACATTAATTAAAATGGTCGGTCTTTGGTATTCATCCACGATTGCCAAACCAAATCTTTGAAAAATCTCTCAAAGTGTTCATGATTCTGAAACACATTTTTGCAAACACTTGAGAGTTTTATATTTTTCAAATGCTCCCCCTCAACATGTGCTCGAGTGATAGTTTTATAAATTTGCACATGTTAGGTAGAGCTCGCACTTTTTGAATTGATCCACTTTTAGTGAACATGACCGATTCGAGACACGCTTACATCACTAGTTAGACTAGCTTGAAATTATTACCCGGCCTGGTCAAGTCCACAGAAAGTTTCTCGAAATGGTACACTCTACTCAGATTCATCTTTTTCGAGACACGCTTACATCACTGGTTAGACCAGCTTGAAATTATTACCCGGCCAAGACGAATCCTTTCGATTGATGACAAGTTTCGTCAATTCATTGGTTAATTCTGAGTCACGGTCACATGAGATGCCAAATCCTTTGTTATGTTAAAACCATTTGCTCCCCCTCAATATGTGCATTGATATAAGAAAGATTTTCGCACATATGGAAGAGCTTGCGTATATGACCAAAACATTTTGCTCCCCCTCAATATGTGCCTTGATATACAAAATGGTTTAGCACATACGGGAGAGCATACATTAACTTCCAAATCATCACATTTTATTAGAATTTCCTATTTAAATCACATTCTCTCCCCCGATCAAAAATTTCAAACCATTTGAGATTTGTGATCCCAATTGATTTAAATACATTTAGAAAAATTTGGGAAAAAATGTGGTCAGGTTTAAATGTATTCTGATTTTGGAGCATACTATGCTCCCCTTGAAACAACGAGAGAGTGTCACTGCTGATGTTTGCACAAATTAGGCAAGGTGTCGAAAATTTGAACAAATATGCTCCCCCTCAATTGATGACCCGTTTTCCATTAAAGGAGCTGTAGACATTCAATTGAGCGACGGGTATTTGTGAAAATTTAAATCAATTTACCACCTTGTGTAACATCGAGACTCTCTTGAAGAATCAAACAAGATAAAGAGTCTGATGTAAAGAAGACTTCTCTTCTAATACACGAAATGACGCACTGAAACGTACATCAAGACGGGAGAACATGGATATAAAGTAATCCATGCCCAGGTGAACATCACCCGGTTGGAGGAACAGCTGTCTTTTTGGCGACATGCTTTCCCCATTGTACAGTGCGGGTTGCAGTATGAAGTAACTGCAAGCCATTAAGACATGTTTTAACTGATTAGTATAACTTCTGCTCGAGCTTCATTTAAGAATCCGTGCCATTGTTGAATGACATTTCTAGATCCGTAAATGTTATCGATAAACAGAAGACATGCCTATGTAGAACTATTTTTGGTATTTTCTGATTTTTCGATTTTTATGGTTTTTATAGGTTTTATATTTTTGTATTTTTCTTTTTGGATTTTAAGATATATACAACTATGTACAAGGATATAAGAAGACAATCCTTTACTCCTCCTTTTCTTCCTGAAGACACTTGAGGGTTTCAGGAGTCATGCTTTTCATGCCAAGGCGTGGGAGAATAAACTGAAACCTTTCTCTTGGGAGGGCCTTGGTGAAGATGTCAGCTAACTGAAACTCTGTCCTCACGAAGTATAGTTCCACAATTCCTTTTTCCACCTGTTCCCTGATGAAGTGATGCCTGATGTCGATGTGTTTTGACCTGGAGTGCTGAACATTGTTACAACAAAGAGCAATGGCGCTTTTGTTGTCACAATATAGGGGAATTTTGTTGTATGAGAATCCATAGTCCGAAAGCTGTGATCGCATCCAAAGGATTTGTGCACAGCAAGCAGACATAGCAATGTACTCAGCTTCAGTAGATGATATGGAAGTACTCATCTGCTTCTTAGAAGACCAACAAACCAACTTTTCCCCTAAAAACTGAGCTCCTCCTGAAGTACTTCGACGAGTGTCTTGACATCCCGCATGATTAGCATCCGCGTAAGCCGTTAACTCCATTGCAGTTTCCTTAGGATACCAGAGACCCATATGAACCGTGCCTTGAAGATATCGGAAGATCCTTTTCACTGCTTCAACATACTTCTTGGTTGGTCTGGATTGATACCGAGCACACATACACACAGCAAACAGAAGATCTGGTCTGCTAGCCGTGATGTACATCAAAGATCCAATCATGCTTCGATACTTTGTTATATCTACTGGAATCCCTGAAGGATCTTCATCCAGCTTTGTTCTATCAACCATGGGAGTGTCAACAGGTTCACTTGAATAGAATCCAAACTTTTTCAAGATCTCGTTGGCGTATTTGGATTGATTAATGAATATGCCTCCGGGACTTTGAGAAACTTGTAATCCTAAGAAGAATGACATTTGTCCCATCATGGACATTTGGAACTTGGAATTCATCTCCTTTGAAAAACTATCACATTCACTAGGATCTGTTGAAGCAAAGATGATATCATCTACATATATCTGAACCAGCAGTAGATGGTTTCTTGACTTCCTGGTGAATAGTGTGGGATCAACAACACCCTTGGAGAATCCGTTCACTAGGAGGAACTTGGACAATGTATCGTACCATGCCCTTGGCGCCTGTTTTAACCCATAAAGAGCCTTCTTCAAGCGGTAAACATGAGTAGGATGTTCAGTATCCACGAATCCTTCAGGTTGACTCACATAAACTTCTTCCTTTAAGTCACCATTCAAGAATGCTGTTTTGACATCCATCTGGTAGACTATCATATTTCGACTAGCAGCATTTGCGAGGAAGATTCTTATGGCTTCAATTCTAGCAACAGGAGCAAACGATTCTTCAAAATCAATGCCCTCTTCTTGTCTGAACCCTTTAGCAACTAGCCGTGCCTTGTTCTT
Source organism: Artemisia tridentata subsp. tridentata (assembly GCA_021014915.2). Lineage (NCBI taxonomy): Eukaryota > Viridiplantae > Streptophyta > Magnoliopsida > Asterales > Asteraceae > Artemisia > Artemisia tridentata. Next base: position 284,323,716 of record CP139503.1, read on the forward strand.
TAACACATCACCATACTCATCAAGCTTCACTTTGAAGATCCACTTTAAAGCAATGATCATTGCAAGCTCTGGAGGAGGCACTAATTCCCATACTTCAAGTCGATCAAATTCATGGATTTCATCCTGCATAGCCTGGAACCAGCAATCTTTAGTCATTGCTTCTTTGGCATCTTTTGGTTCGACTTTGGACAGTACGGAATTGAAGAAGCACCATAGTGCATCAGTGGCTAGTTGATTACGTGTGGATACTGGACGTGAAGGATTGCCTATGATGTTGTCGATTGGATGATCACTGGTCCATTTCCTGAGATGGTCGTGAGGTTGTGGGTTTTGAACAGACGTAGCAGTGCTGTGTCCTTCAAGTGAGGATGTGTCTGATGAATGTTCAGGAGCAAATATGTTTTCAAAAGGAGCCTCATCAACAGGAGCAAAAGGATTAACTTCCAAAGAATGATTATCTGAAGATTCTTGCATTACTGGAGAAGATTGAGCGTTTGATGACGAAGGCGATTGACTGGCAGCTGGAGCATTGTGACTGACTGATACTGAAGCTGTAGGGCCCTCTGAACCTTGTGGGGGCTTGAACCTCAGTCATAGGAAGTATAGCAGGTTCACTCGGGATGGTTCCATTTGTTGGCTCAAAGTATTCATCAAACATAGGATCGAATAACTTCTTCAACTCCTCACAAGTAGGTGGCACATAAGAATCTGCAGACGTGGAATTCTGTACAAGTCCTGAACTAATGGGTCCAGGAGACAAAAGGTTAAGATCGGGTCCAGAACTAATTTATCCTGAAGCAGGTTGCTCACTCAGCTCATCGAACGTAACATGAATGGTTTCCATAATTTTTCGGGTTCTCTTATTGTAGATTCGATACCTTTTACTGTCTGGTGCGTATCCAACAAAAATACCTACATCTGCTTTAGCTCTTAACTTTCCCAAGTCTTGACTATCGTTAGTTGGGTAGCAAAGTGCACCAAACACACGGAGAAAGGAAAGATCTGGTTTCTTGTTGTGAATTAGCTCGAAGGGAGTCTTCTCATGAACCGGATGAATTAGGGATCGGTTTTGAGTGTAACATGCTGTTGCAATAGCCTCTGCCCAGAGAAACATCGGTGTCTTTGAAAATATAAGCATAGTTCTTGCAGCCTCCACCAGAGTACGGTTCCTTCGTTCAACCACTCTGTTCTGTTGAGGAGTGCGAGGGATACTTTTCTGATGCGTGATGCCAATACTTTCATAGAAATTACGAAGTTGTTGGTTAACAAACTCCGTACCATTATCAGTGCGGATGATTCTGACAGTTTTATCGAGCCTTACTTGCAGCTGTTTTATCAGTTTAATGATAACCTCTGGAGTTTCGTCCTTGGTTCTCAAAAACTTCACCCATGTGAACCGAGAATAATCATCTACTATCACCAGAACGTACTTCTTTCCATTTATGGTTTGTATTCTCATTGGTCCACACAAATCCATGTGGAGGGTATGAAGAACTTCCAAGTTGGTGTTGATGGTTTTAGGCTTGTGGGTTTGTTTCTTGCTTTTACCCAGTAGACATGCAGAGCAGAGATGATCTTTCTCATATTTCAGTCTGGGCATTCCTCTAACAAGATCTTTACGGGAAAGATTATTTATGGTACCGAATTTCAAGTGGTTCAAACGACGATGCCACAGCCATGATTTTGTTTTAGAGGCTTTAGAAAGCAAGCATATGGGAGAGGACTTCAACATTTCTTCAATCGATATGGTGTATAGATTGGTGCCCCGACTGCCCTTAAGGAGATCTATACCATCCAATTCTCTGACGAAACATGTGTGCTTTCTGAATGCTACTTCCAGATCTGAATCACAAAACTGACCCACAGAAAATAGATTGTGCCCTAGTCCTTCCACATAATATACCCTTGAGATTACACTGTCACCAAACACATAATCTCCATAACCCATAATAGCACCAAAGTGGTCGTTCCCAAATCTAACTGTCCCGATAAACTTTTTCACGAAGTTCTTGAGCCGCGAGCGATCCCCAGTCATATGTTTTGAGCAGCCTGAGTCCAAATACCACAGGACGATTTGTACGACCTGCATTTGAAACCAGACAACAATGGATAACTGAAAAATGTGGATCCCCAAGTGCAATTGGGGTCCATTTGGTCAGCACACACATATTCAGGAACCACAGATTTCACAGATGCTACTGTCTTTACTGAGGAGACAGAACTAGAGGTAGGACAAGACCTAGATGGAAGGCATTGTGACTCTAAAGACAGGATTCTACCAGTTGGTCTCCATTCCTTATTCTTCACAATTTTATGCATATTCATTTTAGGTAATGGTCTCTGTTTTCCTACATTGAATTTCCTTCCAGTGGGTCTCCATTCCTTAACTTTCACAATTTTATGCTTATTCATTTTAGGTAACGTGTTCTGTTTTCCTAAATTGAATTTCCTTCCAGTGGGTCTCCATTGATAGCCTACGCTAGCAAATGTTTTTCCTGTAGCTTTCCAAGCTTCTTTGCATGTTTCAGTTATTCTACCATTCTTAACACAGAGTGATGCAGAAGACATCAAGAATGACACAACACAATCATCATGATTAGCAGAAATTAAACAATTGTCGCATGTTTTACAGATAGCATTAGAATTCGAATTAATTACAGTACTTTTGATACTAGAATCAACACGATTCATCCTACTCATTGCAAACTTATTGTTCCTAGGTTGGGCTTCTACATTCTTCAAGTGATCATTCTTAGCTGGCGCAGTCCTATCTTTTCTTGCATTTTCTCTAGACCTTGACTCGCTAGCTTGGGTGTCACTTTTTACTCCTGTAGAAGCATCGAATGAAACATTAGTTCGTTTTTCTGTCTCATGCCTTCCAGATGATGATGTGTTGGGTTCTGATGTTTTTGGTGGTAGATCAAAGGCTACATGCTTGTTCTCAACAGTGGATGATGATGCAACAAATCTTTCTCTATGTCTGCTAAACTTAGGAGTTGAGCCTATGGCATATTCTAAGTTTTCCTGAATCCTTTTCGTGAGTTTGCAGGCATAGACAACTGCCTTATCAAGTGGCTTATCAGTCCTATCCTCTTCCACCACCTCACGAAGTGTGTCAAGGCCCTCTCTAAGATGATCGAGATATGTTTGATGGGCAAGGCTGTTATTTCTAAGCTTAAACGGAATATGCCCAACATCAACATCATGCTTTTTACTATCAGTAGCCTTTGGTGCATCACAATTACAAGTGGTGCATGGCATTTTACCTTTCACCCGAACCTTCAGATTCTCAATTTCATTTGTCAAAGAGGTTATTTGATCATTGTGATTGCTTCTTGTAACTTTAATAGAATCATATAACTCTTTGAAATGTTGTTTAACCTTTGAATTTTCTTCTCGATAACACTCATTTTCATAATGTAACTTATTTATGGTGTTTTGATATTGAAAATTCTGAGAATCTGAAGACGAAGGTTTATTGGTGCCATACACTTCACACTTGTTGGATTTCAATTGGGCAATTTGGGGCCCCCAGCAGTCGAATCGTGTTCGTGTGAGCTTGAATTGTCTCATCTCGTTTGCTTAATTCAAAATACGTATCAAATTCAGGAGCATCCAAGGATACCTTGCCATTTGATATTTTATGTTTTTCATTTAAATGTTGATGTTTCAATTGCAAATTAAGATATTCAACTTCTAATTTAGAAAAACGTTTAACCATATTCTCATGGTCATCATTTTTAATTTTTTCAAGCAGTTTTAAATTCTCCCCCTCAAGCTCAACAACACGATTCTGGGTGGCATTTAACGCAATAGCATACTCATTAAATTGACAAGCAGACAATGCAGAATCAGTGACAGTGTAAAATACATCTTGTGCAATACATTTAGCAATCAAGTTGTCATTAGTAATGAGTATGTTTTTTCTTTCAATCTCTCGACTCTTAAGTTCTATTGCATATTCATTCACCTCACTTTCCATATCTTTAAACACTACTTCCATTTCTTTTATTTCGGCTTTAAGGGCAGTTTGCAACCCTTCAAAGTGTTCTTTAAGTAGTTTAAAGAATGGCATGAACTCAGTTAAGTAACACCTTTTTGCATGTTCAAAACACCTTTCCCCCTCAGTAATGCCAGTGGGTGTGATTCTCTTCTTACATGTTTTATCGAAATCAGCAAACAGTTGCCAAAGCACATATAAGCTAATAAAGGTTTTGCATTCAGTGGGAAGAGACAAAGGCACCAAATTCCTAGGTGTATTGGGAGGATACACCGTTATGGATGCAACTTTTCTAATGAGGGGGGTGTTGGCCTTAAGTTTTTCTACCTTAACTTTTTCATTATCTTGTTTCCAAAATATCTGTTCAGGTGTTAACTTCTTTTGAGGAGCAAACACAGTCAAACGATTCTCCTCATAATAATCATGGGGTTTGATTATTATTCGTCTGGCTATGCACTCGGGATCCCTCATTTTCTCATTCATTCTTTCCATTGTTCTCTCACTCATCTCCTCTTCCTCTTTAGTGTAGAGAAGCTCAGGCGGGTCATGATTAGGCATAAACATCACATTGGAATCATTTAATGCAGGTTGGGCTATCTTAGCAATCTCATGAATAGCTAATTTAGATCTAACTACATTGTTTTCACTATGCTTGTCACTTAACTTTCTGTGCTTATACATCATTTGAGCAGTCTGCCTGGTTTGGTCTTGTGTGTACAACTTATCTTCAAGCTTATTTTTTAACGTCTTGAGTCTAGAGAAATCATTTAAAAGTGTTGATTCTTTTTGTTTGAATTCTAGCTTAAGTGTATCAACACACTTTTGTGCTTCCTGTTTCTGTTTGACAGACTGTTCTAGCTGACTTTTCAAAGAACTCAACTCTAATTTTAATGTTTCTTCTCTTACTCTAGACTCTTTAATAAGTGTACTCATTTGACCTTCTAATTTCTGCTCTCGTTCATTAAGCTCAAACTTAGCACGCTGTTCATACATAGCCACTTGTTCTTTATAGATGTTTAGTTTCGTGATCAAGTTATCATCAGGGACAGGCAATTTGTTCTCATGACACTCGCATGCATTATCTATATTATCCGCATTATCTAAGGCACATACATTCCTCCTAACACAGACATCATTATTGACAAAAGATTCACCATTTGGTACATCAGGCGAGTTGTTGTGATTCAAATACTGTTCATATGAAATAATATTGCTATTTTCCATGTCAACATTACTTGAGTCAGAAATATTTGCCTGATGTACTTCTTCGGGATTCTTTTGTCCCTCGACAATATTATATGTGTCATAAATTTTTAGTACCTCAGATATCACGGATGCATTAGAAGGACCAGCTTGACGGGGAGATGAGACCATGGAAGACAAGTTAGCCATGAAGATTGTTTGAGCCGTAGGTTCATCATCTACATCAGAGTCATATGCATCACAGTCATCTGCCTTGAAGATGTTAGGATCATTAAGTGCTAGATCCTGAACAGGTTTCTCATCCACATCTTCATCAAAAGTATTTCCTCCATCTCCTGCCAAGAACAATAACTCTTCCTCATCCAATACAGCTCCATTCTCTTGAGCTTGCATTAACAGCATCTTGTCTTTGAAGTAATCTGAGTTCTGAGGACGTTTAGGTTGATTGCAGTTTCTAGCAATGTGTCCGAGACCCCCACAATTATAGCACTTGATCTGTTTCCCTTGCCCCTAATTGGCATTCCCTGCTCTATTCTGCACATAACCTCGACCCATGTTTCTACCAGCTCTCCCTTGCACATTCTGAACCACAATTTTCCCATCCTCCACCATTGCTAGATTGGGTGGGTTGGAAGAATTCCTTAGCTGATTGTTGGTCTGAGGGAGTGATGCTTGAAACTGTTGAACCAGTAATGAAACTTGATTGGTGAGATTGTCAATCATTTTGTTGGTCTGAGAGTAGCCTGAGTCAAGTTGAGAACTTATAGCAGGTACTTGTGAGTGAAGTTGATAATAGCTTGGGTTGGAAGATGATTGGATTGTCGGTTGAACATTTGTCATGAACGCCAGTGGATCATTTGTATTTGAAGGATTAAACTTTTCTCTCAGCACCCGATCATAGACAGCATGCTTCTCATGTTGTTGCAGGTATGCATACAGCTGTTCATAGTTGGTATCCCTTAAACCTTTGTTGAGTTTGACTGCAGTCACAAATCTGTCCCATTCAAGAGTCATATTGTTCACAAACTTTGAGTTTAGTTGGATATTGGGCATAGTCATTCTGATCATCCTCATATCATTCACCAACTTATGAAATCTCACATAGTAGTCTGTGACATTCTCTCCTGGGTTCATTTTGAAATGCTCGAACTCATCATACAGCTGTGACTCACGATCTTCCTTTGTGAGTTCTGACCCTGCCAACAACATTTTAACGTTGTCCCACACAGCTTTGGCTTCAGTGTTAAAATTGATGAGCTTGTATACATCCTTTGGAAGACCTTGAATGACTATGTTTGAGGCTCTAATATCAGCATCATACCTCTTCTTTTCTTCTTCATTAAGATCATTGTAGTTTCTAGGTCTGTCGATGCCCCAAGTTACAGTCCCATCTTCACCAGTTGTAACAACGTCTCTGGTGGTACCCATCTGATAAGGTCCTTCGTCAATTGACTTAAGAATGTTAACTCCATTATCTTTTCCCAAGCAGTAAAGTCTTATCCGTTGTGCCCAAGACTCATAATCCGTCCTATCTAACATAGGTGGACGAGTGTCAGATCCTGCTGCTTGAATATCTTCTGATGATGTGTTAGATATGGTAGCCATAGTAACTACGGGATTTTACTGATCTTGTGATTTAACCGAGAAATCGAATCTTTCGTGGGAATTTCTAAAATCACCAAGACACAAACCGCCTAGACAAATAGCACTCTTGAGGATACAAACCGAGTACACACTGCAAAGACAAACCGAGTAGACACAAACCGAGTACACTCCTCAGAGACAAACCGAGTACACGCTGGAGGAACAAACCGAGTAGGCACAAACCGAGTAAACTCCTTAGAGTCAAACCGAGTCTACACAAACCGAGTAGACTTTTTAGAGACAAACCGCGTCTACACAAACCGAGTAAATTCCTCAGAGACAAACCGAATCTACACAAACCGAGTACACGCTGGAGAGACAAACCGAGTAGACACAAACCGAGTAGACTTTTCAGAGACAAACCGAGTCTACACAAACCGAGTACACGCTGGAGGGACAAATCGAGTACACGCTGCAGGGACAAACCGAGTAGACACAAACTCCCAGGCACGTCGCTTTCACTGCCTTTTGTCTTTTTGCCTAAACAAGTAATAAGACAAACCGTTACTTCTAATTGACACAAACCGAGTCCAAGAACATGTCCCTAGGACACAAACTGCTGCGAAGAACACAACACTAACCACCTACGAATTGCCCCAAAATCACCACACCGTTCTTATATCTGTGAATCCAAACATCAAATACCACTCTAATACTATTCTTAAGCTAGAAAGTACAAGGTATAACAACTTCTAATCACTAAACAAAGCACAAAATGAAATATTAGTAACTTTTCAAATCGAACTAAAACACCTCAAAAACTACACAAATCCGTGAATACCAACTCTCATGGACCTAACCATGGCTCTTGATACCAATTGTAGGGTATTCACAATGCAAGAAACACTAGTTTGAGTCTTAGTTATGGATCGATTGGACAAGAAGCTAGAGAGAGAGAGATGGGAACTTCTAGAGAGAGAAACAATGTGTGTATTAGATTAAGATAATGTGAAGTTCCAACCCTTCCCATGTGTGGGAAGGGGTATTTATACTTACAATATATTATGCCCCTAGCGGGCTGTAGAGTGAGCTGACAGAGGGTAAAGACCCGACCCACTCCACAATACTATTAATAATAACTAAGCTACTAATAATATTACTAATAATCCTACGAGCTATGATGTACTAATAATTACTCGGGGTGACCGAGTCTTCAGCTGAATATTCATATTCCTAACATTTCGTGTAAATGTGTTGAAACAATACTCCACGATCCTCGTTTGGTGTTCTATTGGTAAATATAATGTTTTCGTCGCAAGTTACTATTTTTCACAACTTGAAAATGTGCCCAAACGGCCTCGCAAAACTAGTCGCGAAATATTGTACGTTGAGTGTTAGTGATCAAACTTGACGTTTCTGAAAACCTTGTAACAATGTCTTGATGTCGTGTTATTTAACTTTTGATCATACGCGTCTCGATTAGTTAGAAAATCGGCTATCAATGTTATGTCTTGCAAAAACACTAGTTTTTATACTTAGAACATTTTTCTATTAGTGGCTGTCAAAATAGTTTGTGAATCGTCGGGTTTCAAACGCGTGTATCTCGGTCGTTATAAGCTCGTTTTCTGAGTTCTTTATATCCACGGCTTCGTATTAACATGAACTAAGATAATTTCAGTAGTTCGGGTCGTCTAGATCACGTCTAACGCCTCGTTTTGTCCTTTGAATCTCGGCGATAAGCAACTAAATTTTCAGAATTTAGTTTTTCGTCGACAAATTTTGAAAAATCATAACTTTCTCGTCGTAAGTCGGTTTTTAGTGATTCAAGCGGCCACGGTTTCGTTTTTGAAAGTATTTTCTGAATATGAAGGCAAAAATATCCCCTAAGTTACTGAGTTTTCCAGATTACACGAATTTGGACAGCACCTATTTCTATTGTTGAAAAATCAATGTTTAAGGTTCAAGACTAGTTCAAAACTTAATCAAACCACTTCAAATCAACACCACAACCTATCTAATCTTACCATACACCTTCTCAAGGTGTCATGGGGTCCTAAACATCACCAACAATGGTTGTAACACCCCAAAAATCGTAATGAAGCAGCGGAAGACTAATTTGGGGTATTACATCTTAGATCGTAGTCATAATTATAGAAAACGACTCGAAAGAGACGTTTTGTGACAATTTGTTATCATTCATCAATTTAAAAATCAGAGTTGTCAACAACAGAATCATAATTCTTAAAAGTACAAAATGAAAAATGTTTAAGATGAATGAAAACATTTGTTTTTGAACATCGTCCAAAGGGGGCCCTGTTCCACTCCGTGCCATTAGCTTCTTTTGATACCTGAGATAAAACATGCTTAAAACGTCAACACAAAGGTTGAGTGAATCCATAGTGTTTAATTTGTAATAGTTTGAACACAAGGCAAATAATAGTGAAAACAATGATATTGTAGGGGTAATAAATAAACAAATATTGCCCTAAGCCTCATGACACGCAAACCTTAACTTGTAGGGGTAATAATAATAAATGCCCTTGTCGTAGGAGTTTTGCCATACTCATAATTCGAATAAAGTGCATTTGTCTATCAATCTGGCTAACACAATGGCTATCTATCCGGCTAGTACAAATGGGTTGTCAATTCCCAATAGATCTATTCACAAAATTCGCGTTCAGTCGCAAGTGATTAATGGTTCATGATATAAGGGACTTTTATTGGCAGGGTAGTAACTTAGGAAATATTAACTTAGCAATATCAATCAGGGAAGCATACAGAAAAAAAAATACTTGTGTTCAGATTTATAGCATGTATCTCCCCACGGGATTTGGAAACATAGTAAAATGTGGGACTATGAACTCACCTTGGTAGTAGTATAAATCTGTGATGTAATGGAATCAAATGGTGTGTAGTAACTTCAACGCGTGACCTAGATTGTATGGCATAATTTAGTTCGCATTTAAGATTTGGTGGACGTAAAAATAGTTTACATATATTTTCAAAATGATCATGTTGTTGTTGCACGTGGTAATTATTTATCTTACGGCGTAGTTATTATTGACGGCGTATAAAAATTTTTAGTGTGTCGGTTATTCGTTTTCGTCATAATTCTAATAACTTAATATTCGACGTGTTGTCATTTCGAGTTTTATCATGTGTTAACATATTTTAAAATACATGTGACATTTCCCTTTTTATATTTATAACCAAACGCACCCTACGTTTTCATATCCAAACTCAAATGGGCTGTGGCCCTATTACACGATCCAATCCCAATCCCTTGGGGCTTCGGCCTGTTTTTATGATCAAACAAACTCACTCTTTATTTGACTACTGGGCTTCGGCCCAGTATTGAGTTTAAACCCAAATTTTACCTCAAAATCAATTGTGTAGGTTTGTGTTTTATGACTATGGTTTGTCTGGTATTTCCAGTTTGAAACAAAAACAACCATTCGTAGTTTTAAGAAAAATAGACTGTCTCAAATGAGACTTCGGCGAGGGGTCGAGTACTACTAAGGTCGAATCTATGGTCTCGCTTGCTAAACGACTCTCGAGTACCACTCGAGCTCAAGTCGTTGGGTGTCTAGGGGGGTGATAACGCAAGGCTAGCCCGGGTTTTATGTAAACGATTTCGACTTACTCTATAACTGTTATCCCTTTTTGAATCCTTAACAACCTTTAACTAATCCGCAACCAAAACTAACTCGTGACTTTTTAAGTCAAACCTTCCCATTCGACCCGTTTTATATCTAAATCATATACAACTATTTCAAACCGCAAATCATTCACAGTTTCTCAACTATATCGACTTATCCTTTCATCAGAAATCAATCATATACATTCAAGCTCAATTCGACCTACTTACATCAGCACCACATTCGATTAATCGCAATTTATTCTCAATCTCCTAACAATGTCGATTTATATTTTTATCATTAATCTATATAACTACAAAAATTCTAATTCTTATGTTTATGTTCGACCGATTCTTACAACTTATATGGATCGATTAAAAATAAAAGAAACAATAACAACCAAGGATTAATAATTAAACCTGAGTTTTGTGGGGCGTTTCGAACACAAATCAAACCCGAATCCAAAAGCTCCAATATCCACTTCCTCCTCCAATTCGAATCGCTACTCCACCCTTGATCTTGAGCACTTCTCAGATGTTGGTGTGTTTGAAGTTTTGGTGTGATTCGAATGGTGTCCAGGAGGTGAGGATTTAAAGAGTATAATGGAGTTAGGCTCCATATTACTTTTGATTTGGGGAAAAGCTAACATTCCTAAATGGTGTCTTATCTCCATACTAGTGATTTTAAATCTTAAGGAGACCCGTGAATTCGAAGAGGACAAGGGTTGATGGTTGGTTAGAATCGATGATGTGATAGAGATGGTTCGGTTTTGGGTTTTTCGAGAGTGGTGCTTTTAAGGATGGTGTTTTGCCGAGAATATGATAAGGTGGGAAGGTGGGAGTAGAAAGGTGATGGTGTCTTTGGTTGGATTGGGGTGTCGACAAGAACAAGAAAGAAGTAGTAGCAGCAGCAATAAAGTCAGGATAGGGAAATATTGATGGAGTCAAAGGAGTAGCAGTGTTGGAATTTGGTGGGGATACCGACAAAACTAGAAGAAAAGAAATATATATGGATGTAGTAGTATTGTTAAAAGTTTAATAGAGTGTATATTGTGCTTTTAAATACCTGGGTCTAGCTAGACTGTGTCGGATCTGGCTTCGCTTAAATATCTCTAGCTCGAGAGTTTCAGAGTCGTCATAAATTATTTGTTTTTATTTCCGAGTTCGTATTTATTTTTATGATATGTTTTGTACATTCTTCGTTTTGACCTATTAAACTTATGCCATACTATCACGGTGTCGGTACGCGTGCGGTTCCAGTGAAAATGGAACGTGAGTTTTTGTCACGGGGTTCGTTTTGAAATCTCACTAGTTATTCCTCAGTAAAAATACATATATAGCAATATTTCAAATGCAAAGGTGAATAAAATAACTTGATTAAAATTCATAATCAATTGCTTCGGGTTTACAGAAAGTTAATAACTCGAAAATTTCGGGTTATTACAGTACCTACTCCTAATTGTGAATTCCGTCCCGGAATTCTTAGTCCGTGGTAGTGGTTGGTGTTGGCTCGGGAAAAAAGGTGTGGATATTTGGCACGAATTCGGTCTTCACGTTCCCATGTGAACTCTGGTCCTCTATTTGAGTTCCATCGAACCTTGACGATGGGAATGCGGCTTTGTTTTAGTTGTTTCACATCTCGGTCCATAATTTCTACTGGTTCCTCTATAAAATTGAGCTTCTCGTCAAGCCGAAGTTCTTTGAACGGAATGATAAGGGTTTCATCTGATAAACACTTTTTTAGGTTTGATACGTGAAAGGTATTGTGTACCCTACTGAGCTCCTCAGGGAGTTCAAGTTTATATGCCACTGGACCAACCCTTTCTAGGATCTTGAATGGTCCAACGTATCTGGGATTCAACTTACCACGCTTCCCAAATCTAATCATTCCTTTCCAAGGAGATACCTTCAACATGACTCTGTCTCCAACTTGAAACTCCATAGGTTTTCTTCTCACATCGGCATAACTTTTCTGTCTGTCCCGGGCGGCTTGTAAGCGTTTTTTGATTTGGACAATCTTTTCGGTGGTTTCGTGAATGAGTTCGGGCCCGGTGATTTGTGCATCCCCAACTTCGGTCCAACAGATGGGTGAACGACATTTCCTACCATAAAGTGCTTCGAATGGAGCAGCTTTAATGCTAGCGTGATAACTATTGTTGTATGAAAACTCTACTAACGGTAAGTGTTTATCCCATCCTTTTCCAAAGTCGATCACACATGCTCGCAGCATGTCTTCCAAGGTTTGGATAGTTCTCTCACTCTGACCATCAGTCTGTGGGTGGTAGGCGGTACTCATGTCTAACTGTGTATTCAAAGCCTTCTGCAATGACCGCCAGAAGTTTGACGTAAAACGACTATCTCGGTCGGAGATGATGGAAATCGATACTCCATGTCGTGAGACTATTTCCTTCAAATATAATCGCGCAAGGGTATCCATACTGTCGGTTTCTTTGATTGCAAGGAAATGCGAAGATTTAGTGAGACGATCAACAATGACCCAAATAGTGTCAAGTCCACCCGAGGTTTTAGGTAGCTTCGTGATGAAGTCCATTGTAATCCTTTCCCATTTCCACGTTGGAATTTCTGGCTGTGTTAACATTCCGGACGGCCGTTGGTGTTTTGCTTTTACTCTAGCACATGTCAAACATTTTCCGACATACACAGCGATGTCGGCCTTCATGTTTGGCCACCAATACAACTTCTTGAGATCCTGATACATCTTATCAGCCCCCGGATGAATGGAATATTTCGACTTATGGGATTCGTGCATGATGAGATCACGCAGTCCTCCGTATAGTGGAATCCATGCTCTGTCACCGAAACACAACGTCCCATCTTGTTTTCTCACAAAACCGTTCTCAATTTCCGGCATCCTATGAATCTTCTCATTCGGTCGGTTTTCTTGCTTCAGGGCTCCGGCCTGAGCTTCTAAAATTTTGGCTGGGAGTGGTGACCTAACTATAATTCCCAAAGATCGAACTCTAAGAGGTTTGATTCGTTCCTTTCGACTTAAGGCATTAGCCACTACGTTTGCCTTTCCGAGATGATAACGAATCTCACAATCATAATCACTGAGTAACTTCAACCATCGGCGTTGTCGCATATTCAGCTCCTTCTGATCTAGTATGTGTTGAAGGCTCTTGTGATCTGTAAACACCTTGCACTTGGTGCCATACAAATAGTGTCTCCACATCTTAAGAGCGAACACTACTGCCCCTAACTCAAGATCGTGGGTCGTGTAGTTCTTTTCGTGGGTTTTGAGCTGTCGGGAAGCATATGCGATAACCTTACTCCTTTGCATTAATACAGCTCCCAAGCCTTGGCATGATGCATCGCAATACGCCTCGAAGTCTTCACTTCCTTCGGGTAGTGCTAAGATTGGAGCTTCGCAAAGCTTTTGTTTCAACAGTTGGAATGACGTCTCTTGCTCTTCTCCCCAGTCAAACTTCTTCTTCTTTTGTGTCAATTCCGTCAAAGGTTTGGCGATCTTAGAGAAACCCTCGATGAATCTCCGGTAGTACCCAGCAGGACCTAAAAATTGACGTATCTCCGTGGGGTTTGTAGGAGATTCCCAATTCTTAACAGCTTCGATTTTTGCGGGGTCCACGTGAATACCTTTGCTGTCGATGACATGCCCCAGAAATTGCACTTTCTCAATCCAAAAATCACACTTGGAAAATTTGGCATACAGTTTCTCTCCTTTGAGCAGTCCTAGGATAGTTCTCAAATGCTCCGCATGTTCTTCCTTGCTACGGGAGTAGATGAGGATGTCATCTATGAACACAATTACGAACTTGTCCAAATATGGCTTGCACACTCGGTTCATTAGGTCCATGAACACGGCTGGTGCGTTCGTCAGTCCAAATGGCATCACTTGGAACTCGTAGTTCCCGTATCGTGTACGAAACGCGGTCTTCGGTATGTCTTCCTCCTTAACTCTCAGCTGATGGTACCCTGACCTTAAATCAATTTTCGAGTATACACTCGATCCTTGCAGTTGGTCAAACAGGTCGTCGATTCTAGGCAGTGGGTATCGGTTCTTCACGGTGAGCTTGTTCAACTCGCGATAATCGATGCACATTCGGAAGGATCCATCCTTCTTTTTGACAAACAACACCGGACCTCCCCATGGCGAAGAACTCGGGCGTATGAATCCTTTATCTGACAATTCTTGCAATTGCTCTGACAGTTCTTTCATCTCGGATGGTGCCAACCTATAAGGTGCTCGTGCCACCGGTGCTGCTCCTGGCACTAGCTCGATCTGAAATTCTACTTGTCGGATTGGCGGGAGGCCAGGCAAGTCTTCGGGAAATACTTCGGGAAAATCTCTAACTATCGGTACATCTTCTAGTCGCTTCTCCTCCGACTTCGTCTCGGTTACTTGTGCCAGAAATGCAAGACATCCTCGTTCGATATACTTCATTGTTTTGAAGCATGATATGATACTCAGTCGAGTCTTACTCCGTTTGCCGCGAACGACTAAAGTTTCTCCTTCACATGGGATGTGAACAACTTTCTCGTCGCATATTATTCTAGCGTGGTTCTTGGATAACCAATCCATGCCGATGACTACGTCGAAACTACCAAGCTGGATGGGCATGAGGTCTATGTCAAACGGTTGGTTTAGTAGAAGCAGGGTGCAGTTTCGGATTACGGTGTTAGTTTTTACTAGTTGGCCGTCAGCTAGTTCTATTTCATAGGTGGAGTTCAATTTAGTCGGGGTAATATAGAGTAGAGATGCAAATGAAGAAGATACAAAACTTTTGTCGGCTCCAGAATCAAACAAAACTTTAGCAAGGTGGTTATTAAGGGGAAATGTACCCGTCACGACATCGAGATCTTGTTCGACATTTCCATCTCCTAGCACATATGCTCTCCCGCGAGCATTGTTGACGGGGTTGGCAACCTGATTTGGATACTGGTTCTTGTAGTGCCCTTTTTTACCACATCCATGGCATACTACGGTCACTGGTTGCAGGTTGGCTCTAGTGGCCTTGCAGTCTTGGGTCTTGTGGCCTGTTTTCTGACACTTTCCACATTTAGCGAAATAGGGTCCATGATGGTGCAACTTACATCGGTTGCACATGGGAGCGGGTCCAGCATAGCCCCCAGTTTCAGTAGGTGTGGCAATGTAAGCCCTGGCAATTTCTTGTAGGCGATTCTGTTGGTTGTGATGGTGGTTCCGGTTTTGCTTATAGCCTTGTGTGTTGTTGCGGTTGTGGCTTTGGTTATGGTGAGAGTTGTTGTTGCTGTGATTGTTTCTACGATCATCAAATTTTCTTTTGTGATCGTTGCTTCCCTGAGCCTGATTACGCCTGATTTCCCTTTCCAGTAATTTCTGAGCAGTCTCCATGGCTTCCTCCAGTGTTTGTGGTTTGGACACCATGACATCTCCTTCTATGCTTCTGGGTAATCCTTCAACATACCTTTCCAGTGTCTTCTCGAAATCCGGCACCTTGGTTGGGCATAGTATGGAGAGCTCTTGGAATCTCCTATCATAAGCCCTAAGATCATATCCTTTTACCACCAAGCGGTCAAACTCATCTTCCATCTTTCGAATTTCGGTGCGAGGACAATACTTCTTCAACATCTTCTGTTTAAACTCAGCCCACGGAAGTTGGTAAGATCTATCATTACCCATTTTATGAGCAGTGGCGTTCCACCACGACAATGCATCATCTGCTAGAGTGCCAGTAGCAAAGGCGACTTTGTCGTTTTTGGCACAACCACTTCTTGTAAAGACAGTCTCTGAACGCTCAAACCATCGAGCTAACTCTGTCACTCCTTCAGTACCTTTAAAGGTTGGCGGTTTGCAACTCATGAATTCCTTGTATGTGCACTTGCGGGTTGCAACTGGCTCGCTCTCGGCAGTGGGCCTTGTTGCACTGCCGGTAGGAGTCGTGGCTGCAGCTTGAGCTATTAATGCAGCGGTCACGCTTTCCGTGATCAATCGGCGGATCTCTTCCGGAGTCATGATCGATCCGGCGACTGCTTCTGTAGTTCTGTTGCGGGTAGCCATGTTCTAACAATAACACAAGAACATATATTTAGGTTTTACGGTTAATATAATCAAGTGAGGTGTCATAATTGTCCTCATAATAGTAGCATACAACATCCTCATAAACAAAATCATCATAATTAATCATCACGACATGTCTGAATACAATCACAACACACATGGAACAATATGGTGACGTATAAAAGAAAATCCCAACACACATAAATGAAGAAAGCAACCATAACATAGATCAATATTGGTACATAGTAATCATAACTAACCATGAGTTTTAATAATTTGATACATTGTTTCCAAAAGAACAATACAATACAAGATTATTAATGCCACGCTGGGCAAGTTAATATGTTAATACTACAACAATACGTGGCTAATCTACGAAGTGCCGGGTGCATCTCCAGGTCCGTGCTGTAAACCTCTAACTATCTCAGTCAACTCGTCCATCCTCTGGTCTCTGACTCTCTCTCCAGTCTGTATCTCTCCAATCGTGCCTCTGAGAGTGTGAATGGTACTGCGGGCTACGGCCAGTGCCTCAGTCTGATGCTCCATCATCTGCTGCTGTATCGCTACCACATCTCTCAGCTGCTGTATCTCATGACTCTGCGTATCCATCCGATATCCAAACTCAGCAACGGTCTCTCTAACCTCCTCTAACTGGGTACCAAACAGATCAAATACCTCCTCCATAGCTATCCTGCCCACCATGAGGTTCTCGACCTCCTCCTGAATGTTCTCGACTCGCTCGAGAGATATATCTTCGATCAAACTTAGCAACTCATCAAAACGATCCTCTTGTAGGGCTAGTCGGGCGGCTAATAGCGGGATGGTGTGGTGGATAGGCTCCCCTGTGATTGGGACGATAGCTGATAAACACTCCCCCAGCTCTGAAGCTCTAGGGGCTCCCTCCTGAAGTCTCCAATGACGAATGCACTCTAACAGAAATGACCATCTACGGGCATCGACTCTCCTGTGAACACAATGGTCGGATGATGAAGGGCTCCTGTGATGTGCTCTCTCGGGAGAGGGTAGGGGAACACTCTGAGCCCGAATGGGTGAGACAGTAGGAGATGAGATAGGAGATGACAAGGGAACAGTGGTGGTCTGAGTGTAAAACACAGTAGGGGGTGGTATGGGTGATGGTACATCCTCTGGCGAGGGTGGTGGATTCGGGAGCATATAAGAGTCGGGCTGTGGCACTGATGGAGATGGCTCAGGAGAACTGGGTGGTGGTGTAGCTATGAGAGCTGGTGGTGGTGGTACTAGAGCTGGTGGGGTACGAACTCGTTTCCGAGCAGTGTAAACATAGGTGAAACTGTTAGGGCCGTACTTGAACCTCTTCCTAAAAGGAGCTGGCTCATAAGGCTGGAGGACTCTAACTCGCTTGCGCCGGTGGACCAGTGCGGGCGGGGGTGGTGGTGGAACAGATGCAGTCGAATCAGATGAGTCCGAGTCAGATGACTCGTCATCGGCCTCTGATCCAGAGGGGTGGTGAGGTGTCAAAGCTCGGGGTGGGGGTGGTGATGGACAATCATCAGCAGCTAGAAACTGCTGTGACTCATAGTACTGATCAAGAGTCAGAGGACCATAAGCAAGTGAAGATGAAAGTGGGATAGTAGGTGTGATAACTGGTGTTGAAGCGACTTCACCCTCCTCAAAGGGCTCCGTCTCTCCAGATACATTCCCAGATGGGACAACAGATGGAATAGTGGGTAAGACAGGTAAGGTGCTATCAGTGTCATAGTCGGATAAAATGATAGTGGGGACAGAGGGTAATGCTGGTAGTGCGTCATCACTGTCAGAAAGTATGATGATGGGAGGTGACATAATACTGCAATATCCCAATAATAATAATATAAGTCATTAATAATACTAACATGCACTTAATCATAATAACATTCGTAGATGATAAAACTGATTTGTCATGCATAATCTGCCAAGCAAATCTCTATGCTATTTTCTATAGTGGTAAAATTCGTTTGTCATGCATAATCTGCCAAGCAAATCTCAATGCAAAAGTGTAGCAAAGTGTTGGCACGGAGGGCATAGGGTGGTAAGTTTTTAAAATGGTCCTTTTAGAAATCACGGTTATAGTCCTATGTTTTTGAAAAAGCATTTGGTTCTCTATAACCCTGGCTTTGATGCCAATCTGTAACACCCCGAAAATCGTAATGAAGCAGCGGAAGACTAATTTGGGGTATTACATCTTAGATCGTAGTCATAATTATAGAAAACGACTCGAAAGAGACGTTTTGTGAAAATTTGTTATCATTCATCAATTTAAAAATCAGAGTTGTCAACAACAGAATCATAATGCTTAAAAGTACAAAATGAAAAATGTTTAAGATGAATGAAAACATTTGTTTTTGAACATCGTCCAAAGGGGCCCCTGTTCCACTCCGTGCCATTAGCTTCTTTAGATACCTGAGATAAAACATGCTTAAAACGTCAACACAAAGGTTGAGTGAATCCATAGTGTTTAATTTGTAATAGTTTGAACATAAGGTAAATAATAGTGAAAACAATGATATTGCAAGGGTAATAAATAAACAAATATTGCCCTAAGCCTCATGACAAGCAAACCTTAACTTGTAGGGGTAATAATAATAAATGCCCTTGTCGTAGGAGTTTTGCCATACTGATAATTCGAATAAAGTGCATTTGTCTATCAATCCGGCTAACACAATGGCTATCTATCCGGCTAGTACAAATGGGTTATCAATTTCCAATAGATCTATTCACAAAATTCGCGTTCACTCGCAAGTGATTAATGGTTCATGATATAAGGGACTTTTATTGGCAGGGTGGTAACTTAGGCAATATTAACTTAGCAATATCAATCAGGGAAGCATACAGAAAAAAAAAATACTTGTGTTCAGATTTATAGCATGTATCTCCCCATGGGATTTGGAAACATAGTAAAATGTGGGACTATGAACTCACCTTGGTAGTAGTAGAAATATGTGATGTAATGGAATCAAATGGTGTGTAGTAACTTTAACGCGTGACCTAGATTGTATGGCATAATTTAGTTCGCATTTAAGATTTGGTGAAAGTAGCTATAGTCTAGGTCTTAAAATCACCTAGTTCTCTATAGCCAAGGCTCTGATACCAATCTGTCACACCCCCAGAATCGGGTCCAGCGGAAGCATACATGTCGCTGGGGTGCAACCCAATTGGTATCACAACACAAGTGCAAAGAACGGTTTTCAACTCAATCATTTAGAATAAAATTGTTTAGCAAAAGTGTTGAATTTACATTGTTAAAAGTAGTGCGGAAATAGGCCCTTAAAACAGTTAAAACGGCCCCGAAATGAGTATCAGAGTCTTCTATGACCATGCCATGCCCTGCCAAAAGCCTCCAGTAGCGTGCTATTGCTTATACCTGAAAATACATGCTAAAGTGTCAACACGAGGTTGGTGAGTTCATAGAGTTTAGTGTACAATGTAAAGCATTTGAATAATGATGTCCCAACAAAGGCATTGAAAATCCACTCAGTCCCAAGTCCCGCTCATACAAGACTTGCAACCTGTGTGTTTACAACCCATTGCCAAATAAGATTTGGTTTGAGTGAACAAAAGTAATATGTGGACCATGATTTAAAATACATTTAGTTCGATCAGTACATTCGGTTACGTGACCAATTCATTTAGTTATGTGACCCGTTCATTCTGTCATGTGACCCGTTCATTCTGTCATGCGACCCATTCATTTGGTTATGTGACCCATTCATTCTGTCATGTGACCCGTTCATTCGGTTATGTGACCCATTCATTCTGTCATGTATGTACATAGTGTTGGTGCCGGTTCATTCGGTTAAGCAGGCATAAATGTTTAAAGTGCTTGGGTCCATGGGTAAAAAGAATTAATTGTGATACAAGTGATTATACAATACATTCGAATGAATAAAAAATTCATAAGTAGAGCAAATAATGGTTTGACTAAACAAGTGGCATGTTCAGTAATTCAAGTATACGTTTAGATGAAAACGAGCATGTACTCTCCCCCAAAACGGTTATAAAACAAGTATTACAAGAGTAGGGGCTATGAAAACTCACGGTAATCCTTAAAAGATTAAAGTGCTTGTGAAGGTAAATGAAAGTAATTGAGCATGTATTCTCCCCCAAAACGTAATCCAAAACGTATAAAGGTAGGGGCTTTGAAACTCACATGATGCAATAGCTACGATGACAAAAGTGGATACACTGAAATGAGGCACGATCTCTAACTGCAACCTAATATGAATGATAGGATCTAATGTAAGAAATGAAATGATGCTAAACATGCAAATACTTATGTTATCGATACCACTCATGAATTTCGGAAATAATGTTTATCGTCGAAAAATACATTTTTGACGTCTCGTTAAGTTAATAAACACTTTTCGTGTAAATGTGTTGAAACAATACTCCACGATCCTCGTTTGGTGTTCTATTGGTAAATATAATGTTTTCGTCGCAAGTTACTATTTTTCACAACTTGAAAATGTGCCCAAACGGCCTCGCAAAACTAGTCGCGAAATATTGTACGTTGAGTGTTAGTGATCAAACTTGACGTTTCTGAAAACCTTGTAACAATGTCTTGATGTCGTGTTATTTAACTTTTGATCATACGCGTCTCGATTAGTTAGAAAATCGGCTATCAATGTTATGTCTTGCAAAAACACTAGTTTTTATACTTAGAACATTTTTCTATTAGTGGCTGTCAAAATAGTTTGTGAATCGTCGGGTTTCAAACGCGTGTATCTCGGTCGTTATAAGCTCGTTTTCTACGTTCTTTATATCCACGGCTTCGTATTAACATGAACTAACATAATTTCAGTAGTTCGGGTCGTCTAGATCATGTCTAACGCCTCGTTTTGTCCTTTGAATCTCGGCGATCAACAACTAAATTTTCAGAATTTAGTTTTTCGTCGACAAATTTTGAAAAATCATAACTTTCTCGTCGTAAGTCGGTTTTTAGTGATTCAAGCGGCCACGGTTTCGTTTTTGAAAGTATTTTCTGAATATGAAGGCCAAAATATCCCCTAAGTTACTGAGTTTTCCAGATTACACGAATTTGGACAGCACCTATTTCTATTGTTGAAAAATCAATGTTTAAGGTTCAAGACTAGTTCAAAACTTAATCAAACCACTTCAAATCAACACCACAACCTATCTAATCTTACCATACACCTTCTCAAGGTGTCATGGGGTCCTAAACATCACCAACAATGGTTGTAACACCCCGAAAATCGTAATGAAGCAGCGGAAGACTAATTTGGGGTATTACATCTTAGATCATAGTCATAATTATAGAAAACGACTCGAAAGAGACGTTTTGTGAAAATTTGTTATCATTCATCAATTTAAAAATCAGAGTTGTCAACAACAGAATCATAATGCTTAAAAGTACAAAATGAAAAATGTTTAAGATGAATGAAAACATTTGTTTTTGAACATCGTCCAAAGGGGTCCCTGTTCCACTCCGTGCCATTTGCTTCTTTAGATACCTGAGATAAAACGTGCTTAAAACGTCAACACAAAGGATGAGTGAATCCATAGTGTTTAATTTGTAATAGTTTGAACACAAGGTAAATAATAGTGAAAACAATGATATTGCAGGGGTAATAAATAAACAAATATTGCCCTAAGCCTCATGACACGCAAACCTTAACTTGTAGGGGTAATAATAATAAATGCCCTTGTCGTAGGAGTTTTGCCATACTAATAATTCGAATAAAGTGCATTTTTCTATCAATCCGGCTAACACAATGGCTATCTATCCGGCTAGTACAAATGGGTTGTCAATTCCCAATAGATCTATTCACAAAATTCGCGTTCACTCGCAAGTGATTAATGGTTCATGATATAAGGGACTTTTATTGGCAGGGTGGTAACTTAGGCAATATTAACTTAGCAATATCAATCAGGGAAGCATACAGAAAAAAAATATACTTGTGTTCAGATTTATAGCATGTATCTCCCCACGGGATTAGGAAACATAGTAAAATGTGGGACTATGAACTCACCTTGGTAGTAGTAGAAATCTGTTATGTAATGGAATCAAATGGTGTGTAGTAACTTCAACGCGTGACCTAGATTGTATGGCATAATTTAGTTCGCATTTAAGATTTGGTGGACGTAAAAATAGTTTACATATATTTTCAAAATGATCATGTTCTTGTTGCACGTGGTAATTATTTATCTTACGGCGTAGTTATTATTGACGGCGTATAACAATTTTTAGTGTCTCGGTTATTCGGTTTCGTCATAATTCTAATAACTTAATATTCGACGTGTTGTCATTTCGAGTTTTATCATGTGTTAACATATTTTAAAATACATGTGACATTTCCCTTTTTATATTTATAACCAAACGCACCCTACGTTTTCGTATCCAAACAAAAATGGGCTGTGGCCCTATTACACGATCCAATCCCAATCCCTTGGGGCTTCGGCCTGTTTTTATGATCAAACAAACCCACTCTTTATTTGACTACTGGGCTTTGGCCCAGTATTGAGTTTAAACCCAAATTTTACCTCAAAATCAATTGTGAAAGTTTGTGTTTTATGACTATGGTTTGTCTGGTATTTCCAGTTTGAAAAAAAAACAACCATTCGTAGTTTTAAGAAAAATAGGCTGTCTCAAATGAGACTTCGGCGAGGGGTCGAATACTACTAAGGTCGAATATATGGTCTCGCTTGCTAAACGACTCTCGAGTACCACTCGAGCTCAATTCGTTGGGTGTCTAGGGGGTTGATAACGCAAGGCTAGCCCGGGTTTTATGTAAACGATTTCGACTTACTCTATAACTGTTATCCCTTTTTGAATCCTTAACAACCTTTAACTAATCCGCAACCAAAACTAACTCGTGACTTTTTAAGTCAAACCTTCCCATTCGACCCGTTTTATATCTAAATCATATACAACTATTTCAAACCGCAAATCATTCATAGTTTCTCAATTATATCGACTTATCCTTTCATCAGAAATCAATCATAAACATTCAAGCTCAATTCGACCTACTTAAATCAACACCACATTCGATTAATCGCAACTTATTCTCAATCTCCTAACAATGTCGATTTATATTTTTATCATTAATCTATATAACTACAAAAATTCTAATTCTTATGTTTATGTTCGACCGATTCTTACAACTTATATGGATCAATTAAAAATAAAAGAAACAATAACAACCAAGGATTAATAATTAAACCTGAGTTTTGTGGGGCGTTTCGAACACAAATCAAACCCGAATCCAAAAGCTCCAATATCCACTTCCTCCTCCAATTCGAATCACTACTCCACCCTTGATCTTGAGCACTTCTCAGATGTTGGTGTGTTTGAAGTTTTGGTGTGATTCGAATGGTGTCCAGGAGGTGAGGATTTAAAGAGTATAATGGAGTTAGGCTAACATGCCTAAATGGTGTCTTATCTCCATACTAGTGATTTTAAATCTTAAGGAGACCCGTGAATTCGATGAGGACAAGGGTTGATGGTTGACTAGAATCGATGATGTGATAGAGATGGTTCGGTTTTGGGTTTTTCGAGAGTGGCAGCAAAAGTGAGAATGGTGCTTTTGAGGATGGTGTTTTGCCGAGAATATGATAAGGTGGGAAGGTGGGAGTAGAAAGGTGATGGTGTCTTTGGTTGGATTGGGGTGTCGACAAGAACAAGAAAGAAGTAGTAGCAGCAGCAATAAAGTCAGGATAGGGAAATATTGATGGAGTCAAAGGAGTAACAGTGTTGGAATTTGGTGGGGATACCGACAAAACTAGAAGAAAAGAAATATATATGGATGTAGTAGTATTGTAAAAAGTTTAATAGAGTGTATATTATGCTTTTAAATACCCGGGTCTCGCTAGACTGTTTCGGATCTGGCTTCGCTTAAATATCTCTAGCTCGAGAGTTTTAGAGTCGTCATAAATTATTTGTTTTTATTTCCGAGTTCGTATTTATTTTTATGATCTGTTTTGTACATTCTTCGTTTTGACCTATTAAACTTATGCCATACTATTACGGTGTCGGTACGCGTGCGGTTCCAGTGAAAATGGAACGTGAGATTTTGTCACGGGGTTCGTTTTGAAATCTCACTAGTTATTCCTCAGTAAAAATACATATATAGCAATATTTCGAATGCAAAGGTGAATAAAATAACTTGATTAAAATTCATAATCAATTGCTTCGGGTTTACAGAAAGTTAATAACTCGAAAATTTCGGGTTATTACAATGGTGGGTCTCATGATGATCATACTAAAAATCCATAGATCTATGTTTAAAAAGAGAATGTGTAACAAGTGGTATGTTTAACATGTATATTTGCATATCTAGTTAATAATATAACTTGAAAATTAATCAAATGAAAGTATGAAAAGATTAGAAAGATGATCTTGAAGCTTACTTGAATACTTGAGATGATTTGATGAGAACTATGTAAGAAACCTAGGGATTTTATCACAAAACCCTAACAAGGAGTGTAAATGAGACTTGTTAGTAACTTGATCTTCAAAAAATGATGGATTGTTCTTGGTGATCTTGGTTTGGCCGAACAAAGAGGAAGAAAAAGAGAGAATATGGAGCTTATTTTGCTAGTGAATTTGTAAGAATGAAGTGAAATGGAAATTAAATCAAGTTTAAGTTTACTTGAAGCATTAATGGTTTTTGTTTTCTAATCAAGTGCTAATGAGAAATAGAGGGCTGGGGCGGGGGGGGGGGGGGGCACATGTGGAAGAAAAGGAATGGATTTGATGTTAATTAAAGCTTGTGTCTCCATTTAATTAGAATTAGTTTAGTTTAGTATACATTAGGTGTTAACGGGTACCGAGTTAACTAGAAATAAATCGTGACGACGTAAAATAAAATACGACGAAGTTAAAAAAATTGTAAAATCATATTCCTTGCAAGAATCGGGTGTTAGAATGTTTATCGGGTTGAAATATTGCAAACCGACGGAGTTATAAGCTCCTAACGAAAAATATAGCAATTGATTTAAAAACACCGGGTAAAGTAATAATATAATATTTATATCTTTAAAATTAGCATGAAAATATATTAGGATCATAGTCGGGAGTGTCGGGTATAATGTTAGTAGTAATGACTGAGTGGTAACGTTAATTAAATAATTAAACATACGTTAATGAAAATCACACAAACCCGTGCATGAACTGATATGATAGTAATGTTACTGATGATATGTAGACTACTCTAGTCTATATGAGGTGTCCTTACTGATGATGCATGAATACGCAGCTAAACCATACTGGTTACGCGCATTTGAATACCCGTAAATCTAGTTTACGAAATGATGATTGATGATCATGAATGGAAGTTTCCCTCCGGGAATGAATAGTGTTTAGTGAATAGTAAAATTTTTGAAAAATTCTCAAAGTCTCAAACTGACTTAAAAAATGATGAATTGTGAATGATGAATAGTAAATGATGAATAGTTACCTGTGAATAGTAATTTGTCGATTTTTGGAAAATGACCTGAAATTACGGGTTGTCACAACAACGACTCCATACAGACGGTGAAACCTGCATTTTGCACTCACCGTTTGTCAATCCGAACCCAAAAACATTAAAGAAGCCCTTACCTACGAAAAATGGATTGAGTCTATGCAAGAAGAATTGGATCAATTCAAGAGGTTGGAAGTTTGGGAATTGGTAGAGAGACCAGATGGGGTTTACGTCGTCGGTTTGAAGTGGATTTGGAAAAATTAGTTAGATGGGGACGGTACAGTTATTCGTAACAAGTCCCGCTTGGTCGCCAAAGGGTTCAGTCAGGAAGAAGGGATTGACTTCGAAGAATCGTTTGCACCAGTGGCACGTCTTGAGGCTGTAAGAATGTTCCTGGCGTACGCTGCTCACAAGAACATCATGGTATACCAGATGGACGTGAAGACAACATTTCTCAATGGACAACTCCGGGAAGAGGTGTACGTTTCACAACCAGAGGGCTTCTTCGATCCAGAGCATCCAAACCATGTCTACAGGCTCAAGAAAGCCCTCTACGGCCTTAAACAAGCCCCGAGGGCATGGTACGAAAAACTGTCTGCATTCTTATTAGCCAATCACTTTACTAAAGGATCTGTTGACCCGACTTTATTTATACAAAAACACGGGGAGGATATTCTCATCGTTCAAATTTATGTAGATGATATCATTTTTGGATCAACTCATAAAAAATATTCAAACGCTTTTGCAAGACTTATGAAACAAAACTTTGAGATGTCCATGATGGGTGAACTCAAGTTCTTTCTAGGACTGCAAGTTCATCAATCACCCTGTGGTATATTTTTAAGTCAGTCCAAATATGCTCAGGAAATATTGAAAAAGCATGGCATGAATACTTGTAACACCTATAATAACCCTATGTCTTCCTCATCCCCAAAGCTAGATGCTGATCTACTTGGCACACCCATTGATCCTACGAAATATCGTAGTATGATTGGGTCTCTCATGTATCTCACCGCTAGTCGGCCGGATGTTGTATTTGCCACGTACCTATGTTCCCGTTACCAGTCACGACCTACTGAACGTCATTTGTCTGCTGTTAAGAGGATCCTTCGATACATAAAGGGAACCATTCATTTGGGGATCTGGTATCCGAAGGATTCTGGTTTTGAACTTGTTGATTTTTCAGACGCTGACCATGCAGGTTGTTTAGACAAGAGAAAAAGTACGTCTGGGGGAGTACAATTTTTAGGTGACAAGCTTGTCTCTTGGCAGTCAAAGAAGCAAGACTGTACATCACTGTCGTCTACAGAATCAGAATACGTCGCCATGTCTGCCTGCTGCGCTTAAGTCATTTGGATGCGATCTCAGTTGATGGACTACGGATACGTGTTTAACAAGATTTCGATGTACTGCGACTCCAAGAGTCCCATCGCTATTTCATGCAACACGGTTCAACATTGCAAATCAAAGCATATTGCTCTCCGATATCACTTTATCAAAGAGCACGTGGAGATGGGTACAGTTGAATTATACTTTGTGGGTACTGAACACCAATTGGCGGATTTGTTCACCAAAGCCTTGCCTCATGCAAGATTTGTGGAACTGGTTCACCAAATTGGTATGCGATGTTTGACTCCTGATGATTTGGAAAATTTTCTCAAAAACAATTAATCAGAGTCAAATATCAAAACTATCTTTGTAAATATTTCTAATAAAAACGCTAAAAAAATTTCCATATTTAAAATATATATATATATATATATATATATATATATATATATATATATATATATATATATATATATATATATATATATATATATATATATATATATATATATGCAAGTACAAATCCTTTCTTCAACACTTTGTTCATTTTAAACCATCAACAATTATTTTTGAACAAATGTTGAGGGGGAGACAGATATTAAATTTTTCAAAAATTTGTATTTGCATGGTTTCTTCAAAGTTGTTGCTTCATAAGAAATGGTGATAATATCATAGGATCAAAAGTTGTGTGCCAAATGTGCTAAGTTGAATACTTAAAATTAGCATGGTAGGACCTTAAGGACAAAATCACAAGGTTTAGGGACTAAAAGCGGCAAGTTTGAAAAAGTTAAAACAAAATAAGAAAAAGGGAAAAGATAAAAATTGCGGTACATTCAATTAATCTGACATTCACACCCACCGCAGTAAATACACTCAACCACCTCATCCACGGCTAGAATCAAATCTGTAGATCCGATCAAGATTTTTCAAATTTGTGAGTGAATTTATGCTTAATATAGGATTATAAACAATGGTTTTAACTGTTTTTACAATCCAACGGTTAAATTTGCCACAATTGCTTGTTTTAGATCTAGAGTTTATGCGAAAATTTTGTTTATTGATTCTGAGCGTTTACGATGATGTTTGTTAGTGGGATTTGTTTAGAATAATGTCCTGAACATAATGTGTATGCTTATTTGAACCCAGAAACATGAATCTTGAATGTTCTAACTGTTAGGGTTTAAGCGTGAAATTTGGGGAAAACTGATTGTGGATGTTGTAATGTAATTAAACCATTGCTATGTTGTTCTTATGCATCGAATTGAATGTTTGTATCCTTGATTTGAACCCAGAAACATCACAGATGTAATTTTGATTGTTAGGGTTTAAGAAGAACACGAACAGATTGATTTTTGAGTTTTTGTGGTTAAAAATTGTTGTAACTTGAACACAAGACTCAGATACATCATTAAATGATATTGGAACAAATGTGTGATCAAAAGTTAACAAGTTTTTGATGTAATCAGATGAACAGTTCGACTACAGTTGTTATCGAAAACACTTGTATAAGGGTTTATCGAAATTGCCAATAATTATCCGAAATGTGATTTTTATTGCAAATGTGATTTTTATCGCAAATGTGATTTTTTATCTTAAATGTGATTTTTATCGCAAATGTGATTCTTATCGCAAATGTGATTCTTATCGCAAATGTGATAGTTATCGCAAATGAGATACTTATCGCAAATGTGATTTCTATCGGAATTGAACAAATTCCTTAGACATTTTTCAAGTCTATCGAAATTGGACAAATTCTATAGAAATTGGCAAAATTGATATAAATTGATAACTGCTATAGTTAAACATGTAAAATCAATCTAAGCAACAAAAGGATCACATGTGTAAAATCAAGTTTAAATATTTGCTAACTGTCATATATCCTGCATATTTGTACTTGATTGATGTTTCAGCATTCTCCAATGGCTGCACCTCTACAACAACCACTCCCAATGCTCACAAAAGCTGAAGTTCTTCCACGTGGATACAGGGCAGATTTTGGGAACAACAACGCGAGGGTAGATTTTGAGAAGATAAAATGTCCTGAAC
Source organism: Artemisia tridentata subsp. tridentata (assembly GCA_021014915.2). Lineage (NCBI taxonomy): Eukaryota > Viridiplantae > Streptophyta > Magnoliopsida > Asterales > Asteraceae > Artemisia > Artemisia tridentata. The sequence goes on from CP139503.1 coordinate 284,352,971, forward strand.
CAAGCTGTCAGATTGCTGTGGAAGTACTCAAAGAACACGAATGCAGGAGCTTACTGGACAGTTCTGATAACATTCCTGAATTGTATATTCATCAATTGTGGAATACTTTGGAGCTTGACTCAAAACAGAGATACTTCACATGCACACTGGATCGCAAAATGGTTAAAATCACATCAAATCACCTTCGCAGAGCATTGAACTTACCCGAACCACCAGAACCTGCTAACAGATATTGGCCCACACCATCCGAAGATGAAGTCCTTAAATTCCTCATCGACATTGGATACGATGTCCAACCGGATACTCCACTAACCAAAATTTCAAAAGTCAATGCAAAACACATCCCACAACCCTGGAGAACCATATACTACATAGTGGTTCGTTCTGTCTCAGGGAGGGACAGTGGTCATGAACATCCACGTTTGTCTCACCTTCAACTCTTCTGGGGTTTAGTAAATCAGCAAAAGATTGACTATGTTGCACTTGTCTGGGAAGACATGACTTTTCAAATGATGAAACCATTCACCAAAGTTCCATTTGTTCGATACACCAAATTGCTCATCAGTCTTTTGCTTGACGAGAACAAAGACATCTCTCCTCGTGTTGGAGATCTAGAGATGCATCTGTACAGGATGGATAGGACTGTCAACTCAATCTACTTTCCCAAAGAAAGCTCATACAAGCAAGGGATTAGATTGCCAGAATCTCTGATGACCGAAACTGTAAAGGAAACTCAAGCTTACAAAGATTATGACAAAGCATTCAGTAAAGGTTGCGTCGGATTCTCAAGGCTTGGTGACGAAGGAACTGGATCTACTAAGACCCGTACTAAGGGGAGTAGTAAGACTGGGAGTGCTTCAAGTGCCTCTAAGAAAATCCATAAACCTTCTATGCCTAACATCATCAAAAGGAGAGTCAAAGTTGATATTCCAAAGCCAGAACAAGAAGAAGTAGGGATTCATGCTGAAAAGGAAACTGACTCAGAAGCAACTGAATCTGAAGAAGAAGAAACCATTTACATGGACAAAGACATAGCAACTATTGTAGCAATACAAGCAAGCAAAAAGACTCAAAAAGAGGATGATGCAGGAAGAGCAGATTTAAGGGTTGCAGAACAAAGAAAGATGGAACAACAAAAAGGTGCTGGAGGATCCGGAACACTAAAAGAAGTGTCTCCAACCCACCCTGATCCGGTTAATCAACCCGGAGGGTCTGGAGTTACTACAAAAGAAATATCTCAGCCCGATTCGGTTATTCAACCCGATAGGTCTGAATCACACTCTGAGGACATGCCTCAAATAATTAGTCCGGTTAATCAACCCGGAAAGGAAAAAGAACCGTTGACAGATGAGGAGATAAAGGATGACATGTTCGAACAAGGCAATCTGGAGCAGTATGTAGAAGGAAACGCTAATAATTTCTAGGAAGAGTAAGAGGACGAGCAACCAGGGGAGGAAACCACAGAAGCTGCAAACCAACTGGAAGCTGAATATAAGGCAGACGAAGAAGCAAGGAAGGAATCAGAAAGAGTGCAAAAGGAGAACGAAGAGGCAGAAAAGGAAGCTGATAAATACATTTCAACACCACCACTCAATCCACCTCAGTTAACTCTCACTCTTTATGAGCCTCAACCTGACTTACAGCCTAAGGCTTCAACACCTCTTACCTCCCCACCTAAGGATCCAACACCTCCTGACTCACCACCTAAGGATCCAACACCTCCTGATTCACCACCAAAGGCTCCAACCCCTCCTACATCATCGTCACAACCATTATCACCACCCCAACCATCAAAGGCAGCAACTGAAGAAACAATCAAAACAATCAATAAAGGCAAGTACGCAAAGAAGATTGCTAGGGTTACACGGGTTGAAGTCATATCTCCTACAGCAAAGAAGTTGAAAAAGGCGGCAAAACTAGCACAAGCAAAGAAAGATAGCAAATTAAGTGACCAAGTAACTGAGTTGCAGAATGTGGTCAAAGGTCTTTCTGAGCAAGTAAATGAGTTGCAGGAGACTAAGAAACAAATAGATGAATTCCTTGATGATGATGTTAAGAAACGACTACTCAAGGAAGCTAAGGCTAACACAAAGAAATATGTCAAGCAATACATGCCTGAGTTTATGGAAAAGATTGAAGAGTATGTCGACAACAACATTGCTGAACAAGTCAAGAACATCACAGGAACGATTCCTCATGACTCAGAAACCCAACCAAAGAAGCTTCTAGATTTCACAACTGATGAACTCCAACGAGCACTCCTCACCAGACTCACAGCACTTACCTCACTAACTGATACAGAAATAGCTCTCTATGAGGCTATTAACGCAAATCTGGACTCTTGCAAAGTTGCGGCCAATAAAGGAAAACGTTCCCGAGATGATGAAGACCAAGACCCTGACACCCAATCCAAGAAGCAAAAAGGCGAAGAAGGATCTTGTCTACAAATCGAAGAACCAATTGGACCGTCAACTACAACTACATCTCAACCACACAAGGCTTCGGAGTCTGAACCTAAGGAGACAGAGCATCTCTTTGAGCATGTTGCTACAGAGGAAATGGATTTTCAACAAGAATATAATCAACCTCAGTCACCACCAAAGACCAAAGCTACATCAAGCAAGAAATCTTCCAAAAGATCAAACGTAGTTTCATGGCTCGATAATGATGATACACCTGGGAATGAGTTCTTTGATCAGTTAGCAAGTGCTCAAATACATAAAGATGAAGATTCCAAGATGGAAGATAGCACATTTGAGTTTGCTCAACAACTCAAAAGTACTCAACGCATCAAGAAACTGACCAAGGGGGAACTTCGCCAGATTAAAAACGATGCCTTTAATCTTCTTAAGGACAACTCTTCGAGTGCAGCTGAGCTCGAGTGTCACCTTGAGAACATTGCTCGAGCCATGTCTTCCGACTTCAGCTGGACTGATCCAGATGTTATTGGCAGTAAAGATAGCAAGAACAAGCCATACATCACAGACTAGACGAAGCCTCTACCGGTGATCAGAGTTCATAGTCAACTAGCCATTCCATATCGTTTCTTCTTCAATAAAGATCTTGAGCTACTCATGCACGGGGCCAACTGTCAGACAAAATATGCAACTTTAATTACTTTGACTCCAGCAGCAAGATACGAACACCCTGCCATCGAGGAAACAACCACTCATCTCTTCATTCCCGAGAAGGTGCACTATGACCAAGATGCAGAGCTGGGCATTTATCACTGGTTTGAGAAAAGGAGGACTTGGTACAAAAGTAAACTAACCAGGAAGTCTCATGAACCAGTGAGAAGTGACCTCAGGATTGTTGTTGTAGTCAGTCTAAAGGGGGACAAGAAGTATGATTACACGTTCCTCTCAGAAATCAAAGTAAGTAGACATGACCAGCAACTCTACACGTTCTCTGAGGCTGATTTCCCGGACTTAAGCCTTAACGATCTTGAAGATATGTATTTGGCTAAAGTTCAAGGGAAACTACAACATGTGACACCCGAACTTCGGTACGCCTTCAGCACATCTATTCTTTATTTCATCAGAAGAAAGATTATCAAAGAACGTGTGGAAGATCTTCAACTAGGGGTCGAGAGCTACCAGACAAAGTTGAACTTGACTGAACCACTGCTACATCTACCGGATATCAACAATGAAGCTCAATACACCTTCAAGAGTCAGCCAACTTTTGGATTCGTCTACAAAAGTGATCTGACAATCAACTGCTTCATGGCATATCGGGATATTCATAAGTTCTGCGACACCACGTTGAAGAAGGTCTGTGATGGGTTAGTTATTCGAGTTCGTGATCAACAATTGCTGAAGACAAAGAGATGGAATGGTGATTAGCTGAGACAGATCTACCAGTTTGTGAACAAGGTTGAGAGAAGGTTATTCAGAAGAGATCAGATGCGGAGGTTTGAGAGTTATGTTGGAGGAAGCCCATCCTTCTCGGTCAGAACATTCCAAAGATCGGATCCTGTCTACACATCATTCAAGAGAGGAGGATGAAGTAAGAGTTTGATTTATTCTTATAATTCATTATTCTTGCTAATATGATTGTTAAACGATGGCTTGTGCACACATAACAGTGCACAGCCCGTTCCTGTATAGAAAGGACCCTGAGGTATGCTTTAGTGCCTCAATCCTGATCAAAGGAGCGAAAGCTTCTTTCTTATGAGTAGAATTAAACCAGAATTTTTCTAAGTTTTTCAAAATTCTGCTCATAAGGACAAGTATTCTTGTCAAAGGGTTTTGAAAAATATCATTGTTCCATAAAAGAAAAGTTCTTGAAATTCTTCCCACAAAACTCAACTGGCATATTTTTATCAAACGGTTTTCAAAAATATCATAAGTATGCTATTTTTGAGGGGGAGAATAACGATATGATCAAAATATGGTAAATTGCAAGATGAAATCTCATGTGAGCTAGGCTCAGAATTGACCCTCGAATTGACGATAGCAAAAGTCAGTAGTCGAAAAGACATATCATGTACGGGTAATAATTTTAAGCTAGTTTATCTGGTGATGTAAGCGTGTCTCGCAAAAGATGTGTCTGAGTAGAATGTACCGATTTTGAGCGATTTTCATTGAATGTGATCTGGACGGGTAATAATTTCAAGCTAGTTCTACTAGTGATGTAAGCGTGTCTCGCGACGATCATGTTCATTGAAAATCAACCAATTCAAAAAAAAAAAAAAAAAAAAAAAGTGCCAACTCTACCCAACATGTGCAAATTTATCTTAATCACTTATGAGCACATGTTAAGGGGGAGTATTTCTGAAAATCATAAAACTCTCAAAGTGTTAACAAAATATGTCTTCATAATCATAAACACTTTGAGAGATTTTTAAAAGGTTTGGTTATGGCAACAATAGGATGGTCATGGAGTTATAAGGTGACTAAGGTTAGGAATAACCGTCCTATGATCTGCCAGAGCCGGAGGGATCTACCCAAGAACAATACCAATAGTTTAGTACTAGAAAGTCCTAGGTATGATTGAAAAAGGAGAAATGAAATGAAAGGAGAAATAAGGGGTTGAAGAATGAAAAAGAAAAGTAAATAAAAGGGTGAAAAAAAATAGCCCTCCATTTGTTCAACCTTAGGGCAGACACCGGGTTCAATACATAATCTACTGGTTGGTTGGGCATCACCAGTATTGAAGATAAAAGTCGTCATGGACCCAGTGACGCACTGCACTAAACCTTCTAGCCACTCAAGTGTCTCTCAAAAGGCACTTGTTTCATTTCACACGGAGAACCCTTCATCATCTATTGACCTCTCACTACGAGATGAGTTGATATTGAAAAGGAGGCACTCTGCTCCATGCCTCCGACGACCAAACAAATGTGCACTAATCGAGTCTAGAGCCATGAGATTCATCAAAGATCTCTTAGGTACACTTAGTATACACTGGTTGTTCAACAAAAGGAACACCAGTTGTAAATCATAAGAGTGTCCTTCGCAGATCTTAGCAATCTGCCGAGAACATTCATGAGAGAATTCACAAATTGTGATTCTCAGTGATTGAATGGAAATCCTGCCTGAGTTAACATCAAACAGCTCTGACAGCAGGTCACTTCGGTGATCCCTTGTGGATTACGCTTAGTGATTGCTCCAAAAAGTGGTCTAAAGTCATGGGGTGATCTCCAGCGACTCACTGAATCGTGGGTGCACTTCGGTGTGTCCGTGTAAGCCCTTTCGGGGGTATCCAATTCAGAACGGCCAGGGTTAGGATTAGAGAAAGTCTTCACACTATGCTGTTGACAATCTCGAAGTCCAAACCTGTAAGTACCGGATGATTTATTGCTAACTGTTTACTTGCAGCGAATCATGAAAAACTGGAGTTCCATCATGCTCATATCCTGAAGCAAAGTTCTCACAAAGACTGAGGAATAGCCAAAGTTCAAAGATGTTAAGAAAAAGTCAAAGTTCAAGCTCTACAACCTTTCACAAGTCAAAGATTGAAGAAGTGAGAACGAATTGAAGAACAAAAGTCGAAATATATATGAGCATGGTGGAAACGACGTAAAGACACCAGATCTAAAGACCATTGGAGGACGGCAGATCACTACCATATCATATCATTTCATATCAAGAACGAAGAACAAAGATTATGAAGACGTCAGAAGCCCACGAAGCAAAGATGACGTCAAGCAACCAAGATGACCAAGACTTAGGGGGTGATTGTTGGGAACACGTTTTTATTAGAATTCAAGTCTTAGTCATTTTATTTTAGTTATATTGGTTGCTAAACAATATGGGTTATATGTATGTATGAAGCACATGGTCCATTAGTAGCCCATGGACCATGTGGCCTTGCAAAATCCTTCTAGAACGTTTAAAGGAAATGACACCCTAATTGTTTGCCTATAAATAGAAGGCTTGGGTGCTCATTTCTCTTGTTGGTTTTGTCTCACTTGTGCGGAAGCTTTGTTACTCTATCGTGTGAATAAAATCATCCTTCTATTCTCTTCATCTTTATTCTCTAATATCTCGTTAGTGTTTAAGCTGTTTATTAGTTTTCATTCGTAACTTAGTTAGTAGTTGTTAGCGTGGTTATTAGTAGATTAGATCTTGTGTTACGTTATTAATAGGGACCATCAGAAGGTACTATCCGGAAGGACCTTAAACGGAGGAGTGAGACCATAATTTTTTATAAAGAAAATCATTGGTAACAAGTGACAAAAAAACAAAAAGTATCTAGTCAATTTATAGAAAATAAGCATCTGAATCTAATAAAAAAAACTAAATTTCTTACATATTTACATGTTTAGAGTTTATAAAATTCTACTTCAACGAACAAATAGTTTTAAGCTCTTTAGTACATAATTTAAACCTAAAATCAGGAGTGTTAACATACCATTCCATATTTGCTTAAAAAATGTCAATTCTTTGGAAAACAAAGCTACCTAAGGAATTAAAGTTGATGACACAATTAGTTTAAAAGATAGTCTCCTAAATGGAAAAGCAAAGCCCCTACAAGAATACCCCAAGGAGAAAAAGCTGATAAGAATTGAACTTAAGACCTCTTTGGGGAATCCAAAGTGTTCACTGCCTCCACGAATCATCATGGGTGTTTTAAATTAAGCTATAGCAGTTAGTACGGTTGAAAAGAAAGTTAGTACTGCTGAAGAGTTTTGAAGACATAAGCAGTTAGTACTGTTTGTATGAAGAAGTTAGTACGGTTTATGTTTTGTGTAAGATAATTATAGAAAAGATATTGTGTATATCTTATACGATTAGGTTGATAGTTATCTTGTAAAGGAATCCTTAGTCTATAAAAGGATTGCCTAGGTTAAAGTTTAGGTATGATTGTTTTACGTATTGTTTTGTTAAGATTCAAGGTTGTAAACCCTTGTTAGGATTTATAAAAGTGATGGTCATTTACGTTTTATATTTTGTAACGTGTCGTTGTATTTAATTAAGTAAAAGTAGTCTATGGGCTTGGACCTAAACTAATAGACTAAATATTGTGTATCAAAGAGTCCATGTAAAAGCCCATCACAAGCCCAAGCCCATCCATATCAAAAAAACTATAAATAGAACCTCCCACCCTCATTTGGGAGGTTGGTGTTCTTAGGGTGCTTGAGGCTACTGTAATAGAGTGTGTGCTTATTGAATGAAATACGTTTTCTCTCTACTCTCTCTCTAGATCTATCTTATGTGCTTTATTGTTGATTAGTGTGTGTGATAAGGATTGATCATAGGTCCTACAAGTCGTATCAAGAGCCAAACATTGATCTAGGAAATTTATAGGGTTTAATATCACGTTACTGTTACCAGATTTTTTTTTGTCACGTTACTGTTCATTATAGTTTAATAGGATAGTTGTTTTTATCTCTACTGTTCACAGCACCATCTTTCATCGAAGCAAGAATATAGTCGAAGCAGCAACAATATAGTCGAACGAGCAACTTTGTGATCGAAGCAACTTCATCTCATCGAAGCAACTCACTTTCATCGAACGAGACAAGGGTAGTCGAGTTAGACTTACTCTTCCAAATTGATCGAACGAGTTCATTGATCGAACGAACTTGTTGATCGAACCATCCAGTTTGATTGAACCTTCAAACTTGATCGAACCATCAAATTTGATTGAACGAACAATTTTGATCGAACCATCAAACCTGATCGAACAATCAACTTTGATCGAACGAGTAACTTGATCGAACCAGTTGATCGAAGGAATACTCTAATCGAACCAGTTGATCGAAGGAACACTCTGATCAAACCATCTGATCGAAGGAACCATTTGATTGAAGGAACACCCTGATCGAACCAACTGATCGAAGGAACAAAAACTTGATCGAAGGAACCAGTTAATCGAACGAGTACTCTTGTCGAACAAGAACTTCATCGAACCAACTTCATCGAACGACTCTCATAGTCGAACGACTCATTGGTTGAACCAGAAAAATCATTGAAGCAACAACTTGATCGAACCAACATACATTAGTCGAGCTAGACTAGTATTCACCTTGATCGAACAACTTTCATCGAACCAACTTTCTAGTCAAACGAGTAAGATAATCGAACGAGTAGGGTGATCGAACAAGTTATTTAATCGAACCAGATTTCTAGTCGAACCAAGTAGTCGAACCAAGTAACATAATCGAACCAAATTTAATATAGTCGAACGAGAACCTAGTCGAACCAAAGTCTAGTCGAAGCAAACTTAGTCGAACCATTTTAACTTAACATAGTCGAACCAAAGCAAATTTTGTCGAACCACACTCTAGTCGAGCCAAGACTAGTTGAAGCACCTAGTCGAACCATTTGATCTAGTCAAACAAGGCTCTAGTCGAAGCATCTTTGATTGAACAGCTTACTCTAGTCGAACCAGAAACTTAGTCGAGCAACTTCTCCATTGTTGAGTTTCTTTATATGTGAGTTTGATTGAGTTTGTGTTCTTTTGAAGTTGATAGTTGTCTTATATTGAGATACTGAAGTTGCATTATTATATAGAGATTATATCAACTTTTGCTTTTGTCATGTGTTTGCATGTGGTGTTAAAGATACATGTTTTGCATGTGAAATGTTTTCCATAGCTTTTGACGTGTGTATTAATATCATATATTTAATATCACGTGCTTTTGAGACGTGTGTAACAAATCTTTATTGCTTTTGACGTGTTTTGATTTGAGTTTGCATGTACATGACTTGGTTTAAGTTTTGAAGTGTTTGCTTTTGAGTCACTAATATATAATCTTTGGGTTATCAACTTTTTCTCAACGACTATTCAAGGACAACGATAAGGGACTTAAACCAAACTCAACTCGTGAACCTTAAACCAACAAAAATAACAACTCCTAGATCTTTGCATCGATCCAACATCAACCTTATCACATACCGAAATTGAATGGAATCAAGTTCTCAAGCGGTAAAGATGCCTCAAATTGTGCCATACGCTATTCACTCAAAGGAAAATTGTCTAGCACACTTTAAATCAGTTAAGAGTCGATGTGAGGCAATCTCAGAAGCAAGGTTACCATTAGGGAATCCATATCCATTTCATCGAGTTTTTGCAAAACTCTTCGGATCTGAAATGGATTATTCAACCTTTAGAAGGACACTCCTACATAACTTGTTTCACATAGAGAACCAAATTGAACAAGGAAGTAAATGCAAAGAAGCATATCAAGCGCTCAAGACGCGGTTTAAATGGTTTCTCAACTTAGATTTCAGAGCGATAAAAAGGTCTCCAGATTATGAATCAACAAGCCACATATGGAGTGAATGCATCATTCGATACCAGGAAGCTGAATTGTCCAGAAATCAGTTGCTTATACTAATGAACACATTGGAATTGGTGCTTACTAAAAGATCACTTCATCTGAAAGGAATGCTGGAAGAAGAGAAATTGAAAGAACGGGAAAGAATTGAAATGGAGAAGCAGAAACGGGAAAGAGAGCAAATTGAAAGAGAAATGCTATTAAAGGAAACAGAGGGAAATGAGAAAGAGGCAGATAAAGAGGAACACACGGTCAACGCGGGAACTACAACAGATGCTAACTTGGTTTTCGCGGAAAGAGATACATCTTCAGAACAGCAGATTGGAAGCAGTACTCCAATGTATGATTCGGATGCTGATGGTACACACACGAATGAAGTTGTTTGGGATACTGAGGATGGCCATATCAGACCTTCATCCGACAAAGAAATTTTGGCTACGGTACAACATTCAAACGATAATGATAATGTTGTTTTGTTCGATAATGTGTTTGCTCATGATAAGACACATCCTGCGCACCCTGAGTCCATAAGTGACACATATGTGGTGGAACAGGTTGATAGTAATATCACTCCTATTACTCCAGATATGGATCCTAATGGAGGTGAGCTTGCCCAGGATGGATCTTCTTATGAACAAGATCGTGCTTTATTTGCTTCTTTAATCGATAATTTCAAAAATGAACTTGAAAAGTGCAAAGAGGACAATCGCAAAGCTAAGCAAACCAACGTCTTATTGACCAAAGAGCTTGAGGAATTTAAAGAAATAACAAAAAGCAAAAACATTGAAATCTCAAACCTGAAATCTCAAGCTCGAAAATTAAATGAAGATGTTCTCACACCAATCTTAAAACGAAATAAAGAACTTCAAGTTGAGTGTAGCGATGCCCTGTCACGTGAAAAACTTTCCATTCAAAAATTGGATAGAAATATGGGCCCCGCTAACACAAGGATCCAAGAGCTTTTAAAAGAGAACGTTGAATTAAAAATGAGATACTCAATGCTTCAGGAAACCACGTCAAATATTAAGATTGTTAATTCAAAACTTGAGAATGCAAATCAAGAGGTTTTAAAACGTGCAAACAATCTTGAAGAAAAACTTCGAAAACAGACCAAAGTGCTCAAACTCTTCAAATGATGATTCCTAAAGCTGAGAAAGTTCATAAAGGAAAATCAGGAATTGGTTTTGAAAATACAGATCAGGTGGAACATAAATTTTAGCCAATTGATGCTCTGTTCATTTCAGAAGAGGATGAAAATTTTGAAAAGGAAAAACGCTTAAAAGACAAACAAAGAAAAAGCCCACTCTCGTACCAAGGCTTTGTGTATGGTTGTATACAATTTTCAGAAATACCAAAAGCACCTTTGAAAAGAAAAGACACAAATGTGAAAAGATTTTTCAAAGAAGCTCAACTTGCTACTTATGATGCTAATTTATGGCAAAATAAAGCAAGGAAACATGATGGATCGTGTTTTGGTTATTTATTGTGAATCGGGAGGTCTTGGATGATGATAGAACATCATCTCCATGGCAAAGGTTTAGTGAGAGAAAGTAAAGAAGGATAAAGAGGAAACTTGATGATATTATTGATAATAGTGAAAATGAAAAACACACACAAGCTCCAACCCTCCTAGTGAAGTCTAGGAGGGGTATATATAGGGCCAAAACATATGACTTTACAATAATGACACTTTTAGTCCATGTGTTTGTGGCAAATAAGATAACTAATGTAATCACAAATATGTTGTCACATTTTGGTACGAGAAGCATACCCAACAATCTTCCCCCAATGTGGCAACATATGAGATTACTTACATCATATCCTACAAGTAAAACTACAAATAAAGAAAGGTCTTCATAAGCTCTTCATGTGCTGAGGATGATTACAGTTGACGCTCTTTGTCTTTATCTTGTACCTCGGCTTGAGAACTTTTCTTTACTCGTAGTCACATGATGTAATATACATGAACTGGATTAACTTCCCCCCAATTCATGCTGCATGTCTTTAACGGCTTCTTCATATACTTCTTTTTGGCAAAGTTTCTGAATCAGCTTCCCCCCAAACTGACAACCGTCTTCAGCAGATTCGAAACTTTGATGTAGTTAACACGTCTTCTAACTTTTGAAGGTTGTAAGTACGCAGCGGAATTTGTAGATGACATCGTAAACCACAACAAGCAAATCTGACTAGTACTCAGTAACGATTGTGCTCAATGCGGAAACTCAGTTCGGGGGTAACATGCGGGAAATTAGCAAGATCTTCTCACATAAGTAGGCTACTTCGCACATCACACCCTGCGAAAGTTGAAATGATTACACCAAAATCACAAAAACTGAATCACTGATCATCTCTGCAGACGTATTCCGGTAGTAATAAAATTGTAAGCTCGATCACATGAGTCTGTTATGCGTCCCTGATGTGCACATTTCTTCCCCCTGAATGCAGATCCATCTGGAAAAAGAGAATTTTCGCAAAGAATGCAAGAAAAGTCAAAGAACAACCAAGAACATACACTCTTTCTTCCCCCACGATGTCTGCGTGGAATCGGAAGCATACACACTATGGTTACGATGGAAATGGAGGCAGCGTAAACCCTGTATGTCCAATTAAGCGAAGATGTGTGAAGTACCATAAATAGCCCGTGAGAATCAACTGCTGATAGAATCTCTACTCTTCTATACTCTTCTCATCTAACTCTTTACCGACCCCATTATCATTTTGACGGCTTTTTGTAGTGACCACTGATGGAGAAAACCCAGTATTACGAACTTGAGACTGAAGTAAAATAACCCAAACTTGTGACTTAAACTTGCACTATTGTCTGACTAAGAACCTATACTGAGCACTATAACGTAACTCCTTTAAGCATAGGCCGTTTCATATACCCATCCAACCATCCTTAACTGTATATGAACTCATCTTCAATTATCCACATCTATGTGTGACACTTGAGCACTACAACGTAACTCCTTCAAAGTGATAGCTATACTCTGTGAGCACAACAACGTAACTCCTTACATCAGGTATAACTAGATAACTCAAGTCATAATCATTTTGAAGGTTATAAGCTCGAACAAGGATCTCGAAGAATCATGCATCCAACCAACCCCGATATCTTCAAGATACTAAGTACATGCACCCGTGATATTCCACTTCAACCTCAAATAAATAATAAAGAATTATCCCCGTAGTCACATCTTGCGGTTCAATACCCAACACTAGCCTTTTGACGGTTAAAAAAGAACTATGATAATGGTTTTATCCCGTTCTTGTCAAAAACGTATCCCCGTGAAAAATTAATTTTGATGTGACGAACCCCAAAAATAACCATTTAACTAAACCTTATGAAAAATTTTGTCCACATTTCGGATTAAAATTACCAGTTCAGTTAATATAATAGGGTCCAGTCCAAGTCAGTTTATCAAACCCGGGCCCAATTGTGAGGAAAAACATAAGCCCGATCCAACTTCATACCCTAAACATCGGGTATTAAAGTCCTTAACACACACATTCATAACCCTAATCTCACAAATCTTAAACATATCCGCCCCCATGTATAATATCCTCTCACCTAACCTATTTTTCCAAGTCAAAACACATCACAATCTCAGTTTCATCAATCAAAAGAAGCTAACTGCTTTCATCACATCAACACCTCGAATCATCTATGAATCGACCGTCACAAGCACGAGCTCATTCACCATTCCTTGACCTTGGTCGTCAATAACTACTCAAGGAGAATTAAGCAACCATCCTACAAACCTTCAAGACCCTTTGAAGAGTCACGGTAGGTTCATCATGTGTTGTTATTGTATAGTTTTGGTTCTTGTCTTGAGTCTCTTTGGGTCGAAACATGAAAGAGAAGGTAACATCATAATGTTAGATTTCTTTTTCAGTGAAGTTTCGAATATAGATATGAAGTGTATGCTTCAATAGAAGCTGATCGATGATGAAGCCTGTTCTACAAAAAATCTGTGAAAGATTACAAGTAAAGTGGAACGATTCAGAGATTTTTTTTTTTATTTTGTTTTTGTTTTGTATGATGTTCGAGTCATAAAAGTGGTTGATTGGAGTTGGGGAGAGATGGTGAGGATTATGGGTGAAACATGATTAAGATTAGTTGTAGGTTAGGATTATATGTTATATGAACAGATGTTGAAATTAGGACTCAGTTTATGGTAGTATTGTTAGCGGTCAAATGGTCTGTTCTGTTCTTCATCTTTTTCTTTTAATTTGATTAGTTGTAGGTTAGGATTATATGTTCTTGGTTGTTCTTTGACTTTTCTTGCATTCTTTGCGATAAAGGTTTGACTCGTTGACCGGTGTGACGTTGACCCGGCAATTGCGAGAAAAGGAATTTGCGAGAAAACTTGCATTTGCGAGAAAACTTGCAATTGCGAGAAAAACTTGCAATTGCGAGAAAACTTGCATTTGCGAGAAAAACTTCGAATTTCTTTACAAGAAATCGAATTTCGAAAGAAGAGGGTTTCTCGGAATTGCTTTACAAGCAATTTCGAGAAATAGGGGTTTTGACTTTTTGACCAAGAAATCCGGCGAGATTCCGGCCAAAAGTTTCCGACCATCTTTTCCGACCACCTTTTGGACCCTTTTTCGACCACCATTCTGACGATTTTCTGACCAGTATTCACTTCGGACTAATAATTGACCTTAAATTCAGCCCAACTTATAGACGTTAACAATATCAGACCTTGTTTTCCGACCATTTTTTGACCAGTTTCAGACCACAATCTTCAGACTATAAAATCTTCACGGGATGATAAAAATAATAGTCATATAGGTGGTAAACTGATATAGTAAACAATAAATGAATAACATCTAATGACTTTATCAAAACCAAAATAGTAGAAAAACAGTGAAATAATATGGGTCAACAACTTAAAAAAATACGATTTTTTGACAAGAAAATAATCACGCAAATCAACCAAAACTAATACCATGGTTCTGATACCAATTGATGGATCGTGTTTTGGTTAAAATATTGTGAATCGGGAGGTCTTGGAAGATGAAAGAACATCATCTTCATTGTTGAAGTTAGAGAGAGAAAGTTTAGAGAGAGAGTGGAAACCTGGTTGTATGATTAATAATAATGAAAGGATTACAAACACACACAAGCTCCAACCCTCCTAGTGAAGTCTAGGAGGGGTATATATAGGGCCAAAACACATGACTTTACAATAATGACATTTTTAGTCCATGTGTTTGTGGCAAATAAAATAACTAATGTAATCACAAATATGTTGTCACATTTTGGTACGAGAAGCATACCCAACAAAACAGTTTTGTAATCTTAAAAATCACATTGAGCACACGTTAAAGGTCATTTGGTCGAAACAACAATACACTAATAGTGACTACAATCGTCTCATGTCATCAGACGCTTGGCTAGAAAGGGAAGTCTGTAAGCTTTTAAAAGATGAGATTGAACCTCTTGTGAAAAATATCAACTTAAGTTTTGAATACTTTGAAAAATTCCTTGTCACTGAAATGAGAGAAGATTTAAAGTACGTCCATTCTCTTGAAGACGAATTTGATGAAAAATGCTTAAATCTTGATATCCAAAAAGAATTTTTCACAAATCAAATTGAGTCACTTAAGTCGGTATCTGTCTGCCATGAGCATGAGAATGTGGATTTTTTGAAATATGAAAATCTTTGTTTCAAAAGGAAAATCACTGAACTTTCAAAAGAAGCGGCTGAAGTCAAAGAAGAATTGTCAAAAAGAACTGCTCAGTTTGAGAAAGATTTAACAAAACTTGAAGCACAAAGTATTTCTTTCCGACTCAAACTGCAGGAACAAAAAGCATCTTCTGAAAACTCTTTGACAATAGTGCTTAAAGAAAAGGAAAAGATTTTTGAAGAAAATTGTGATGATGCCAAAATCAAGTTTGATTTGGATGAACTTGATACAAAAAACATTGAATTGGAACATGTTGTGGCATCATTACAAAAAGAAAATGAGCATTTGAAACAGACTTACAAAAACCTGCTTGATTCAATCAAACGTTCATGGGTTCAGACTCAAAAATCAATCACGAAACAAAAAGAGACTGATGTTTTGAAGTCTCAATTGTCTGAATTCGCTGACAAAAAGTTTGAAAATGTTTTGCAAAAGATTGAATCAATGAAGAGGAAAAAGAGTGAGTCTCAAATCACAAAAGTTTCCTTTCCAAATCCCCTATTTGAGTCTAATACCACAGATTTTGAAAAGGAAAAGGAAAATGAAAATAACGTGCTTCAAAAGAAAGTGATTGAGCTTGAAACGCTTTTAGCTCAACAAACAAACGATTTTGAGGATGCCAAAACTGATCTTTTCAACAAAACGACCAAATTCGAAAAATATTTTGAAAGACTTGAAAAAGAAAATATTGAGTTCGAACGGAAATTGGCTCGTAAAACGGATGATTCAAAAGCTGAAAAAGATCAATTTTTGAAACAAATTGCCTCTTTGGAATCTAAATTGGCATCTCAAGATCAAGTTCAAAAGGAATACAGTGATTTGAGAACTTCATACAATGCTTTAAGAGTCAAGTTTGAGTCTCTTAACCAATCAAAAGGAAAAGCTCCTATTTCAAATCTTTCAACACCAGAAGTGAGTATTTCAAAGAAGGTTTACACGGGTGAATCTTCAAAACCATTTTCGAAAAAGGTTTCCCAGTTTACAACCTACTCTTTGCAAAAAGGAAGGAAGTTTTCGAAGAAATCAAGTTTTTTTGAAACACTCACTCCTCAAAAGCTTTCAAGGTCAAATACTTCAAATGGAAAGAATCAAGCTTTTAAAACTCCACACTCTCGTTTTACACCAGTAAAGCATGTGTGGAGACCAAAGCAAAGTCGTTTAAAATCTTTCAAATATTCAATATCATAACTGCTTTCGCTGCAACATAAGAATGACTCTGCTTTGAAAATTCCAAATTCGGGAAGGTTTCCATTCATCTCAAAATGAATTTTCGAAATGAAACACCGGGTTTCAAAAATGGATGGAAAACTTCTTCTTCATGTTTTAAAACTCCAAGAGAGACACCGGGTTTCTCAAACAACTTTCACAAGAAAAAGAGTTTTAAATCACCGTTGATTCCACGAGTGCTATTTCAAAATGAAACACCGGTTTTCAGTCCTCGTTGGAATTCAACCTCTTTGAATCGGATTGACACAGCTTACAAATGGATTTCAAAATATGGTAAACCCGTTGGCGCCGTGCTTAAATGGGTTCCCAAGGTTGTTGTCTAATCCTAAAAATTTCAATGACTTTCGTGCATTTCAGTACGAAACCCGCGCTTAACTCAATGGCTTCTGAACACATCAGTTCAGGACCCGTGCTTTCAAGAAAGGAAAGTGCTTAATCAAAAACTTTTCGAGCACTTCTCCTAAAAATCTCAATGGCTTGTAAGTATTTCAGCTTACAACCCGCGCTTAACCATTATGGCTTATGCACACATAACAATGCATAACCCATTTTTCAAAGAAAGGACCCTGTTGTACGTTTTATTACAACAATCCTAACAAGAAAAGAAGTTTTCATGAAATTTTTATTCAAACTTCTTAATCTTAAGCAAAATTTTATTCAAAATTTATCAAAAGGTTTTTCAAAACTTTTCAAAAAATTTTGCTTAAGATTTTCAAATCTTTACTCCCCATTTGCTCCAAAGTTTAAAAATATCAAAACCTATGCAAGGTTTGAGGGGGAGTAAATCAAACCTCAAAGTTGTTCCATAAAGTTCATGCAAATCCATTTCTCCCGATTAGCTTTCCAACAAACAAAGATTTTAATCCAAAGGTATCAAAAATACCATCGAAATGCTATTTTTGAGGGGGAGAAATGTGATTAAAATGTGATCATGATTGAATCTCAAAAGAGCTCGACTCAGTTTAAACCCTCGAATTGACGGAAAATTAAATGTCAGTAATCGAAAAGACTTGTTCGAGATGGGTAATAATTTCAAGATGGTTATCCATTGATGTAAACGTGTCTCGCGAAGGACTTGTCTGAGTAGAATGTACCAATTCGAGAGATGATCATTGAATATGACCGGGACGGGTAATAATTTCAAGCTAGTCTAACTAGTGATGTAAGCGTGTCTCGCAAAGGTCATATTCTTTGAAAGTCGATCAATTCAAATGTGCGAATACTACCCAACATGTGCATTTTTTGTTTAAAATGCATGAGCACATGTGAAGGGGGAGTATTTCAAAAATTGTAAAACTCTCGAAGTGTTAACTAAAATGTGTTTGATTCATAAACACTTTGAGAGATTTTCATAAAAAGGTTTTATGGCAAATCTAAGATAGTCAAGAAGTTATAAGGTGACTAAGGTTAGGAAAAACCGTCCTATGATCCGCCAGAGCCGGAGTGATCTACCCAAGGACAATTCCAATATATTAGAATTAGAAGTCCTTAGGTATGATTGAAAAAAGGAGTAAATGAGAAAGGGAAAGAAGGGGTTGAAGAATGAAAAAGAAAAGTTGATTGTAAGGGTGAAAAGAAATAGCCCTCCATGAAAACTTAGGGTAGAAATCGGGTCAATACATCTGCTATCGGTTATCACAAAAATGATACTGATATTGAAGACAAGACGACATGGACCCAGTGACGCGTTGCAAAACCCCTCCCAGCCACTCAGATATCTCTCAAAAGATATTTGTTTCATTCTCACAGAGAATACTGCATAATCTATCGGCCTCTCATTCTGAGATGTGTTGATATTGAAAAGGTGGCACTCTGCTCCATGCCTCCAACGACTAAAAACCAAAACGCACAATAGAGTCTAGAGCCATGAGATTCATCAAAATATCTCGTTAGGAACACTTCCAATATGATACACTTGCGTTCGCCAAAAAGGACACAAGTTGTAAGAGTCTTAATGAGATCCAAGGATCTTGCCATTTACATCATGATGGTTATGTGCTTCAAACGGTCTACAGTCGTGGGGTGATCTCCAGCGACTCACTGAATCGTGGGTGCACTTCGGTGTGTCCGTGTAAGCCCTCTTGGGGGTATCCGGTTCAGAACGGCCTAGGGAAGGATTAGAGAAAGTCTTCACACTATGCTGTTGACAATCTCAAAGTCCCAACCTGTAAGCGTTGGATGATTATTACTAACGGTTTTATGCAGCTACCTATAAACATCCATTAACCATCACCACATACATCATTCATCTTCACCTCAGCATACTCATACTTATGAAGAACATCTCCAACAAAGCTCAAGTGTAAAAGTTCAAGACAAGAAGATCAAGTTAAAGACAAAGTGAAAAGACAAAGTCAAGAAGCTAATCAAGATGTCGAGAACAAGTTCATATGATGAAAGATTATGGGGAGATTGTTAGCATAAGTATAATGTCCAAGATGTATGAGTATGTTGGAGGTCACGACGCATCATCACATGAAGATGTTGATCAAGGCAAGAACAACCTCAAAGTCGATTCTTTGAAGATCACATAGCATGAAGGAATGATGAAACAAAGACTGCTATACAACGACACTCAAAGCTCAAAGACATTGAAGACGAAAGACCATCTCACATGGAGCATCATTTGAATGACCATCCCTTAGGGGGAGATTGTTAGGATTTATAAAAGTGATGGTCATTTACGTTTTATATTTTGTAATGTGTCGTTGTATTTAATTAAGTAAAAGTAGTCTATGGGCTTGGACCTAAACTAATAGACTAAATATTGTGTATCAAAGAGTCCATGTAAAAGCCCATCACAAGCCCAAGCCCATCCATATAAAAAAACTATAAATAGAACCTCCCACCCTCATTTAGGAGGTTGGTGTTCTTAGGGTGCTTGAGGCTACTGTAATAGAGTGTGTGCTTATTGAATGAAATACTTTTTCTCTCTACTCTCTCTCTAGATCTATCTTATGTGCTTTATTGTTGATTAGTGTGTGTGATAAGGATTGATCATAGGTCCTACAACCCTAGTGATAGGAGATCACTCGTATTATTTATTAATAATATTGAATCGTTAAAGTTGAAGTATATTGTGTTCATTGTTCATTCTTTGTTTATTCGTTAATAAAAAACACAAACAAACAAATCTTCTAAGTGCTAGCTAGTAAATTCCGCGTGCTAGACTAGACATCATCCAAAGTATTAATCTAACACAAGGAGTGTGTGTAGATTCGGTCAAGTGGTATCAAATCCAGGTTAACTGATACTTTGGTTTAGAAGATCCAGACGAATTTGTTCAAGAAAAGATGGACATGGAGACAACAACAAGTCAGACTAATATTGCTGCTAAGCTTCCAATGCTTAAACCCAATGAGTTCGATATGTGGCGATTAAGAATTGAGCAGTTCTTCCAAGTTCAAGATTATACTCTCTGGGAGATTATTGAGGATGGGAATTCGTACAAACCTGCAACTACAACAACCGTTGTTGAGGGTGTCACTGAAACTAAGCCAACCACTACTGAAGAGAAGGCACAGCACAAGAATGATGTTAAGGCGAGAAGTTTGCTTCTGATGACTATTCCCAATGATCAGTTGTTAAATTTTAGCAAGTTTAAGTGTGCTAAAACCCTTTTTGAAGCTATTGTTGCAAGATATGGTGGGAACGAAGCCACCAAGAAATCTCAGAAGACCCTTCTCAAGCAACAGTTTGAGAATTTTTCAGCAACAAGCAATGAGTCACTAGATCATATGTTTAATAGACTTCAAAAACTAGTGAGTCAATTGGCTGTTCTAGGAATTGAGATGCCTCAGGAAGATCTCAACTCCAAATTTCTGAGGAGTCTACCAGCTGAATGGGCTATGCATGTGGTTGTATGAAAAAACAAGCCTGATATAGATTCCATGAGCTTAATGGATCTCTATAGCAACTTCAAGATAGTTGAACATGATATTAAGAAGTCTGCTGGATCAAGCTCAAGCTCAGGAAATTTGGCCTTTGTATCAACTCTCAGTACCTCAAGTCCAGATGAAGAAGTTCAAGTGACTGGAGCAGTTGGTACTGCTAGTTCCAACATTGGTACTGCTAGCACTTCAAGCAGTACTAATGGACTCTTGGATGAGAATACTTATTGTGCTTTCTTGACTACTCAGCACAATGGAAGTATGTTGACTCATTCAGATCTTCAAGAGATTGATGAAGATGATATTGAAGAGATGGATATCAAGTGGCAGCTCTCTCTTCTCAGCTTGAGAGCTAGGAGATTTTTGAAGAAGACTGGCAAGAAGATTGTCATCAACAGCAATGATGTTGCAGGGTATGACAAGTCCAAGATTGAGTGTTTCAATTCCCACAAGAAAGGTCATTATTCAAGGGAGTGCAGATTGCCAAGCCAACAAGATGGAAAGAGCAGAGGATATGGAAACAAGTCAAGGGTTGTAGAGGTTACTGATTCAAGCTCGAAAGCCATGGTTGCCATTGATGGCTTAGGGTTTGACTGGAGCTACATTGCAGAGGAGGAAGCAGAAGCATCTACAGAGATTGCTCTCATGGCATTTTCAGACTCTGAGGTACAAGTTTCTAAATGTTCTAAATCTTGTGAAGCTTTAAAAGATCTAGAAACTCTTAAGAAAAGATATGAGGATCAGAGAAAAGAGCTAACCGAAACTGCTTTTAACTTAGCAAATTATAAGAGGGCTTTAGCTGTGTTAGAAGAACAAATTTTTCATTATAAAAGTAATGAGTCAAAGTTTTCTGATGATATGATTATTGTTAAGAGAGACTTAATGTTTAGAGAGAATGAAATTAGTGTGTTGAAACATGAGCTAGAACAGGTTAAGAAAGCAAAGGAGAACATTCAAATGACTGTTGACACACTAGAATTTGCAACTCAGGGTGTTAGTAAGATTGTTGAGTGTCAGATCCTTAATAAAGCTAAGTCATGCCTAGGTTATAAGTCAGTTCCACCTCCCTATAGAGGAATTCCAACACCCCCAGGCATAGACTTAGAACACACAGGACTACCTGAGCTTAAATATGGTCCTCAACCTAAAAAGAATGTAGTTGATAAACCTGTGTATGAAAGTGCAAGTGATGCCTCATTTTCTGAGGATAAGGTGTCCTCAGCTAAGGACTCAGATGCTCCAACCATTGAGGAATGGACTTCTGATGATGAGGACAATCAGGCTGTGGTTAAGCCTGTTAGTGTTAAAGTGGAGGAACCAAAAGTTCCAAAGATGGTTAAACCTGAGACTGTTAGGCCTAGATCAAATGCCAAACCTTTTAGACCAACAGTTAGGTATGCAGAAATGTATAGAACCACAAACAAGCCAAGAGGTAACCAAAGGAATTGGAATGACCTCAAATCTCATCAATTAGGAGATGATTTTGTCTGCTATAGGAAAGCTTGTTACTCATGTGGTAGTTTTGACCATCTTGCAGCCTTTTGTGATAAATGGGTAAATAGGTATTCAAGTCCTAGGGTGAACACTGTTAGACCTCCAACTCACCCAACAAACACTAGAATGATACCTAGATCAGTTCTTTTAAGGTCTGGACCCAAAGCAGTTCATACTGCTAGACCAGCAGTTCAGACTGTCAGACCTCTTAGACCTGTTAACCCAAGGCCACCAGTTCAAGGTGCAAAAATGTTTTCTAAATCAGCACCAACAACTGTTAAAAGACCATTTCAAAACAGACAAGTAGTGACAAACCAAGTTTGGAAACCCAAGGTAACAACTACCAAGCCAGCAGTTCCAACTGCTAGCAGAGTAATTGCTACTGGTGTTAATAAAAACACTACTATGGGAAATATGAGAAATGGAGTGAATGCATTAGCATGTTGGGTTTGGAGACCCATCAAACCCAATGGTGCTAAAATTGTTTTGAAAAGAATGAATTATGTTGATGCAAGAGGAAAGCCTAAGTCTGTTTTGGCTTGGGTTCCACAAGGAAATTAATTTTTCTTTTTGAGTGCAATGTTAGTCATATACTTTTATATCGTGAGATAAGTTCTTTGTGGCTTGTTTCTTTGTTTTTGGACTAACATTTGCAGGTTTTGGATGATAAGCATCAAAGAATTAAATGCTATATGTTTTGGACTATAATGGTGATTTGGAGCTGAGTGTGTGATCTTTGCACACAAAAAATGGTAATTGGTTCACCATGTCTAACCCACATAAGAACCAACTAGTCCAGAGCAAACGGTATCTGGTAAAGACTAATCAAATCCGTTGATGGTTGACAATTTACCAAAAAATTGTATGGTTATCAGCTCACCATATCTAACTGTGAAGAGTTGGCTAGTCCAAAGCAAACGGCTATTGATAAAGACATATCAAATTCGTTGATGGCTGATAGTTTGCTAAAAACTATGTTTGAGCCATGGTATTTTAAAATCCTTTTCAATAAGTTCATACGGCTCAACAAAAAATTTCCAACAGTTGGTACGGTTAGTACAAAGTTAGTACGGATCAACTAGCCGTTGTAAAAATCTGTCAGTAATTAAGTTTATAGCCGTTGGGGTAAAACCGTTATTCTTAAGGTACTTATCAGGATTTTTCTAGAAGATAATTATCTTTTTACCATAAATTCATTTATTCTATTTCTAAAGATAATTTATCTCATACGCTTATTTCGCAAAACCCTAAACAGTTCCTAATAGGCTATATAAAACCTCAATTCCAATTTAAACGATCATCGTATTGCTATAATCTTTCATTTTTCATCACTAAAAATGGCTGGATTGGAATTTGTTAAGCGTCACAATCAGGTTGCGTTTCTTGAGAAAACAGAGGAAGGAGATGGACCAAAATTTTATGAGATTGTGGACTTTCTCAACCACTCTCACATAAGGTATGCTTTAACTGTTTCTCCTACTCTTCATGTCTCTCACATCACACAGTTCTGGCAGAATGCTACTGTCTTGACTAGTGAAGATGGAGACTAAGAAATTCATTCTGAAGTGGATGGTGTATCTTTTGTTGTTACCGAGTCTATAATTAGGAGACATCTTAAATTAAAAGTCTCAGATGGTATTAACACTATGCACAACACTGAAATATGGGAAGAACTTACCAAAATGGGGTATGATACATCCGAACACAAATTAACTTTTCAAAAAGGATGTTTCTCACCTCAATGGAGATTTTTGATACATACCCTTTTACATTGTTTAAGTCCTAAAAAGATTGCTTGGGAGCAGTTCAGTAGCAATATTGCTATTGCTCTCATTTGTTTGTCTACAAACAAGGTTTTTAACTTTTCAAAATTTATTTTTGAGGGTATGGCATCTAATGTTAACAGCAAATCCAAGTTTCTCATGTATCCAAGGTTTTTTCAAACACTTTTGAATAAAAAGACATACCTGCTTACAAAACCAACAGAAATTTTTGCTACTCCTAGCCTTCAATCAAAAGTTTTTCAAAATATGGCTATGGCTAATAGGCTTTTTCAAGGGAAACCAGTTCCATTGTTTCCTCAAATGCTTCAAACTGAGTTGGGTGAAGGTTCAGCAGTTCCAACTGATCCCCATCACACATCCACTCAAGTACTTGAAAGAACCCAACCATCTCAATTACGCATCACTTATAGGAGAAGGGAAACACCCAGAGTGATTCCTAGATCTTTTCCCCATGATTCACCTCTCCTAGCAGGTCACACAGCTAGAAGTGATGAGGGTAGTTCTAACCATAATGCATTGATGGAATTATGTAGCAAGCTAGTTGCCAAAGTTGATAGTTTGGAGACAGATCTTACAAGCACCAAGGAGGAGATCAAAGCCCACAAGGAGAATTCTGCTAAAATTTTTAACAGGTTATCTTTAAAGGTGAAAAAGCTGAAAGATCAACTCAAGCATAAAAGGGCAAGAATGGTATTGGATGATGATTCTTCTAGTGATGACTCAGATGATTCAGATGATGCTGATAGTGGAAATTCTTCCAAACAGGGGAGGAAATTTGGTAAAGACAATGATGGATCAAGTTCTCAGGGGAGGCATAATGAAGAGGAAGAAGAACAATTTGATATAGGTTCTGGTAATGTAGATATGGAAAAAGAAGAACATACACATAAAGCAGTTCAGACTGATACCCAAGAAGCAGAATAAGTTCAGACTGTTGAAGCAGTTCCAACTGCTGAGACAGATCATCAAGCAGTTCCAACTGCTGAGATAGAGCATCAAGCAGTTCCAACTGGTGATACTTCAGCTGAGCTAGTTTATGAAAGAAAAAGAGCAGACAAAGGTAAAAGAGCTATGACACAAGAGGAAGAGGAAGCAGCTCAAGAACTTGAAAGGCTCAAGACATTAAAACCAAAAACTCAAGTTCAGATAGACTTTGATGCAGAAGTTGCAAGGAAAATGATAGAAAAAGATTTGGCTGATGAAGAAGCTAAGAAAGCTCAGATTGCTCAAGATGAGGAATTAGCAAGGAAAATGGCTGCTGATGATGAAAAGAACATAGCTGGTTTCATGGATAGAACAAGAACTGAAGATTTTAATCAAGAAGAGTTCAATGAGCAACTTCAATACTTGTTGGATTCTGATTGTATTATAAAAGCTCATGCTGCGATGATTCTTAATGATCAGGAGTTAAATGAAGAAGAAAAGTCAGAGGAGCTCAAAGAATTTATCTTGAAGACAAATAGAGAAGCTACTTGGAGTGACTTAATGCACAGAATCAGAGAAAGGCAAAAGTCAGGTTACAAGACAAAGTTACCTACCAGGAAGGAGAAACTCAATTTCATGAAGCACTATTTGAAGAATCAAGCTAATTACAAGATGAGTGACTTTACTGGATGGACAGATGCTGAGATTGAAAGGAAATTCTTTGAATCATATGCAAGACTGAATACTCCAATTAGAGAGGACATGACAAGGAAAAAGAAAAGACAACCAGAAGATCTTGAATTTGATGCTGCAAAGAAACAAAAGTTTGAAGAAGAAGGGTTAACCAATGAGAAGATCAAGAGCATGATGATGATTGTTCCAGAATCTTCATATATCAAACCTTTACAAGTAAAACATCCAATCATTGACTGGGAAGTTTTCACTGATGGAAGAATGAAAGGATGGAAGATAGTCAGATTTGGTGATATTTCTGAAAGGTACAAGTTGTTTGAAGATTTACTCAGAGGATTTGACAGAGAAGATCTTAATCAACTATGGAGCTTAGTAAAAGAAAGATTCAGAGATAAAGATCCTATTGAAGACAAAGACAAAGAATTATGGGTTCAGTTGAAGAGAATCTATGAACCTGATAGTGGAGAGTCAATGTGGAGATTTGAAGTACAAGTTAAAGATGTGTATTGGTATTTGTTTGAATCGTGTGGAGTACATAGAGTTTCTACTCCAGATGGGATAGAAATCTATATGTTAGTGGAAAATGACTATCCACTCAGATCATTTGTGTTAATGGCTATGGTACAAGGAAGACTCAAGGTTGAAGAAGACTCTGAGATGGCAGATTTGTTAGTTACAAAGATTTTCAACCTTGCAGAGCAAAGAAAAGTCAAAGACTAAAGTGACTGGTGTGATAGATGTTTGAAAGAATTTTCCAAATTAAGAAGAAGAAGCTTAATTTGAAGAAACTTAGTGATTTGGATAGAAATCATAAGTTTAGGGGAGGATTGTTAGGAAATTAAGCTATAGCAGTTAGTACAGTTGAAAAGAAAGTTAGTACTGCTGAAGAGTTTTGAAGACATAAGCAGTTAGTACTGTTTGTATGAAGAAGTTAGTACGGTTTATGTTTTGTGTAAGATAATTATAGAAAAGATATTGTGTATATCTTATACGATTAGGTTGATAGTTATCTTGTAAAGGAATCCTTAGTCTATAAAAGGATTGCCTAGGTTAAAGTTTAGGTATGATTGTATTCTTTTGTTAAGATTCAAGGTTGTAAACCCTAGTGATAGGAGATCACTCGTATTATTTATTAATAATATTGAATCGTTAAAGTTGAAGTATATTGTGTTCATTGTTCATTCTTTGTTTATTCGTTAATACAAAACACAAACAAACAAATCTTCTAAGTGCTAGCTAGTAAATTCCGCGTGCTAGACTAGACATCATTCAAAGTATTAATCTAACACAAGGAGTGTGTGTAGATCCGGTCATTTTTTTTATAACATAGTGAAGTAATATGCAGACCATTACATATCAATATATTGTTGATATAAATACAAATAAATATAATTAAATCTGTTATTTAGATTTCAGATCCACCGCATGGCACGGATGTTAAGACCCGGCCACACCTCAAACCTTTTAAAGATCCCGGTTCCAAACATTGACCTGACTCAATAAGACACCCCAACCTGACCCAAAAGTTTCATTTTCTAGTTTTTTTGGCATCCTGAAAACAATTAACTAGTATACAAATGTTAGAGTTTATGCATTTCACATTCAAACATCAATAGCTAAACTACTTTAGGCACATAAGAATGCAAACACATACGTGTTAAAAAAGACTGAACAATGTTGTGCAGAGTCCACGACTAGCTTAAACACCAAGATCATTGAAACAAAAATAATAATGATCATAAAGAATCATTTATACTCCATATCAAAATCAACCCCGAGTCAACCAACTAGCTTTAATAAGTGAAAGCTACCATACTATCCTCCTTAAATGTGACCGAACACTTCTAAAAACTATGCAGAGTAATCGATGTTCAAAAATTTACACATGATATAGCCAAAATGAACCTTGGTTCTAGATGCCATAGCACTCTCATATGTCAAATTAGGACCACATTATAGAAAAAATCAATTACCACAACAAACACTTCTCACACTCAATTATAAAAATAAACACTTTCAAACGAGTTTACCAAAATCAACACTTTGGGCAAGGAAACCATTTGCTCTCCAATTCATTTCACCCACATATCCTCGCAACAAGACAAAGAAAATGGAGAGAAAATGCATTGCTCTCCCTCTTAATTGCTCTCCGCCTTGCTACAAGACAAAGAACATGGAGAGCAAATGCTTGCTCGCCCCATGTTTGCTTGCCCAAAATGTCGATTTTGGTCAAACGGGTTTAAATGGTTCATTTTGGTAAAGGTGGAGGTGAAGTGTTTATTTAAAAAAAATCTCTTATAGAAATAAACGTCATAAAACAAGGCTTCTATAGGTTAAGCTTGTCATAAAGATCACACTATAACATCAACTAAACTGCTTCAGGCACATCAGCATGCAAACACATGCCTAGCACTTGTATGAAAACAAAAAATCTTAATTCTAAATGCCAAGCATGTGCCTCGCAACTCCCACTTAAAAGTACAACATACGACTTAATAAACACGTGCCAATGACTACATTCACACACAATAACCTACCTGCATTCCTACAACAATATGAAAAACATAAAACAAGTAAAAGGATCCTTCAATTCAAAAAAGTAAACCACGTAATATTATTCCACATTTTCATTGAGCTGATAGTACGGGTAATCCTTCTGCCCTAGCTTTGCATCACACAACAAGCATGGTAAAAATAAGATTTGTGATTGTTATATCCACAGTGTTCACAAGGATTGGTGAACCAAGGTTTGACTTTAGGTTTTTCAGATTGTGATGAACCATATTGGGATCTGGAAGGTTTTGTGTTAGATGCTTGAGCATTTGAAACTAACTCAACCTTTGAGTTAAGTATCTGAATTTCCTTCATCAGGATTGACCAAGGAATTTCAGCATCAGGCATAGGTTCAGCAGGAGCTGACCCTTGAGTATTGTTTTGGCCCTTGACAGTAGGAACTGAAGGCTATAGGATTTCACCCTTTGAGTTGGCAGCATTCTTTTTAGAAGCCGAGGGATTTGTGTTTGACTTATGTGTACCACCCCCAAATTACCGCAGCGGAACGATAGTGTCAAGGGGGTATTACTTCGTAATATAGATCAAGGTATAGAAAACGACCTCAAAATGAGACGTTTTGAATTATTACCATTCGAATTATTTAAATCAGAGTTATAACAAGAAGTTCCAAAGTAAAGTAACATAGATGTTTTCAAGATGCATCGAATGGTAAAAGATAAAGGTATAAGTCTCCAAGTATGCAAATGACTCTAAGATCCATGCATCAACTATCGCCTTATAAACCTGAGATAAGCATGCCAAAAAGTGTGAACCAACGGTTGGTGAGTTCATAGAGTTAGTTTAGTTGTAAAGCATTGAATAAAGATTTCACAGCAAAGGCATTGTAAATCTACTCAGTCCCAAGCCCCGCCCATACAAGACTTGCAACCTGTGTGTTTACAACCCACTGCTAAAGTATGAGTATAACAGATGTGTATACGATTACATGAATAAAATCACACGAGAGAGCCTTATGCATAAACTACAAATACTGGGAGCCACTTCCCAAAGATTACTACTAGTCACTAAACTGCACATACTGGGAGCCTCTTCCCAAAGATTACTACTAGTCACTAAACTTCACATACTGGGAGCCTCTTCCCAAAGATTACTGGGAGCAACTTCCCAAAGAATTACTGGGAGCCACTTCCCAAAGACTACTAGGAGCCACTTCCCAAAGACTAGTATAAAAGCGTATTGTATCATAAATGTATAAATGTTTGAGTACTTGCATCACAATGCAAATCATGTATTTGATAAACGAGTAAAGTGTTTCTAAGCATGTATCTCCCCCAAATAGTTTAAAATTAATATAAAAGAGTATGAGTGGGGCTATGACTCACGGTGAACCGTGAGAGTTTTTAGAGTGCTTGTGAAAGTAAATAAATATAGTTGAGCATATATCTCCCCCAAAAGTAAATCAAAGCATATAAAAGTAGGGGCTATGAATCTCACCTTAGCTGTGAAAGTCAAGGTAAATGTTATGTCAAATGTATCACGGGAACGGCTCCAACACACGACTTGAATAATAGGGAAGTCTGAGATTTTGATGGTTTAAGATTGACTTGATGTGAGTAATGATTGTGAGAAAGTGTCGGATAACGAATTGGATTATGATGAGAATGAATTGATATGCATAAAATGCTTAAAGTTCAAAAATAATATTATATATAATATTATCATGTTTTTGTGTTTATTGAATACATAATTATCGTTTCTTCAAAAGTTGGTGGATGATAAGTTATGCTTATTCGTTAAAACCATGTTACGTAGATATAAACGTAACGTTTGTTATATGAATCGTACGAATTGTAAAATGGATTTTAAGAACGAAATTTGCACAAAGTATTAGTGAGATTATATGTAAAATCAAATTACTGTATGGTCCTTGTAATTACACGAAATTTACACTTTTAACCCTAACGGTTAAATATTTGCACCGTTAGTCCCTAGTTAGTAAATAATTACATTTTAAGTCCAAAAAGGTTTCAATATGACAATTTATGACTTCTATTTACTGTTTTATCAGTTTCAACCCAAAATTTATAATAATGGTAGTTTTGTACTTATTTATGTAAAAGTTACACTTTTAACCCAAATAGTAAAATGTTTTGCATTTTTAGTCCAAAGTTCACAAAACTTATATATTAAATTTTTTGAAAGTTTTATAAGCTTCAAGTAGCTTATTTAAGTTCATAAAAACTGCTTATTCAGTAAAAAAGCTTATTTTCAGTTTATTGGACTTTTAAAGTTTAAAAACAAAGCCCAATAAGTGTTTATGATCCGAGGGGTTTCAAGCGAGTTTGGGCCTGACTTTGGGCTTATTTCATGGTCCTAAAGATGTTTCCAAAATGATTATAGGGAATGCTTATCACATATGCTTATTTCAGGCTTAGTGGGATAATAAGCCCACTCGACATATATATAGTTTTTAAGACTGTTTCGAAGGCACTGAGCTTGAGCGATTAAAAAGGTATCATGTGAGTTTTTTAGATAAGCGTATTAATGCGGCTTATTTGTTTGGTCTATAGAGAGTTAGGTCGTGTAATAGATTTGGTATGTTACGTTTGAATAATGGATTTAAATGAGCCATTTTCTAGTCGAATAACAAGAGTTCCAAAAATAAGTAATTGACATAATAATGTTCGATATGAATGGTGGGTTAAAAAAAAGGTCTCGTTAGACTATAAAATGATGAGACAAGATTCGAATGAATGTATAACTTGATTATCTAGCCATCCAATAAATAGGAGGTCATATATATAGATAAGATGAAATACGAAAATTCAAAGAAATAAATGGAAAGCTAGAAAGATTCGAACGAAATAAATAAAAGATGCATGAGTTATTTAAATCACAAGTATGAATAGATATGGGTCGAACAGCCTTACCACACCAAAAATGGTGGTGATATCACGTCGAAATGGACTAGTATTTGATGTTTTATGCACGAACTCGATAGAACTTCCACAAAAGAATCGAGATCAACACTTTATGTTTGGAAGATGATTCGAATGATTAGAGTATGATCTTGTTTTCTCTCGAATGGACTGGACAGGAGTGAATACTTAAAAAATATTGAGTGTGAATGAGTGTGAGTGAACAAGATGGTGTGTACATATATGTATATGCATTGGTCGAGTAATTGTTTTAAATTCAACAAGTTGGGATTATATTAATGTCGAATGGAGTGATAAGGGGACAAGATAAGAGGAGGGGGAATATAACTAGATAGGAACTTGAGTGTTAGTCAAGTGGATGTAGGTATATCTCGGTTTAGGAAATCGAATGGTGTGTACATATATTAGTTCGACATATACACGATCCAAACCACTTTCTAACGTGTCCAAAAAGTATAGAAAAGGTGTAAAATGTTTATAGAGTCTTGAGGTCATGTTTAAACATAAATCGAATAGATAAAAATAGTTTTGGTCGAATTTGAATTAACCCTTATATGAGTTGTATATGTGTTGAATGTGGTTAGCTTTTAGTCTCGTTATAGGATCAAACGTTCGAATGAAACAATGGAATTTGTCAATCCTGAATCCTTGTAGTATAGGGATTCGAGTCATGTAAAATAATGTGTAGCTCATGTGTCGAATTATGGAATAAGAGAGACCAAGTGAAGGTGAGTTGTGTCGAGTAGTATAAAAGAGAAAATAAAAATTACGCTGGAATTTGTATTGGGCTTGAATAGTGTTGGGTTTAGAATAAGAATTTTTGATCCGTTTAGTGTTTATTTATGTATTGCACTGTCGTGGTACGCATGTGAGCTCGTTCCAAAGTATTGTGTATCACGTAACAACGTGTTTGAATAGAATTGTAATAAACAAAATTTTCAAATTTTGCTCGTAAAATGGTTAAGTTAACAGTAATGATGGGTTAATACTAGATTAACGTTTACTAATGACTAGGGAATTCTACAGGTTGCTACAGTACCTACCCCTTATCTTTAATCTCGTCCCGAGATTCAGTCCGTGTTATCTGTTAAAAGATGCTAACGAAATAGTCAATGTGTAAAGTTAACGTATTTAGGCAAAAGCTCACGTAGCTAGGGTAGAATACTACTTGTCCTGGGAAAATGTACCCATTAATTATTAGCTGCATCCAAATTGCCCAAATAGAAAGCTCTACCACGAGGTGGACTAAGATGGACTCCAGGGTTTGGGTTATTTTCTTCAATTGCTAAAGCTAGATTTCCATGTCTTTGTCTAGGTGCTCCATTCAACCTAGGACATGTATACTTGAGGTGATCCGGGCTGTTACATTCATAGCATGCCCTTTGATTATTTTTCATGTTGCTTGCATTCCTTGGTGCTCGACACCTGTTTGTAAAATGACCTAACTGATTGCAGTTTGTACACTCACGGCAGGGCACAGACCCCGGGTGATGATAAGTACATCTAGCACACTTAGGGTTTGGACCCCCATATACTTTCTAACCAGAATCGGTGGCCATAAAGGTTCTTGTCTTCTTGTTGTCAATAATGGGGATCGTTTGTTTGTCTGACTCATTCGTTCCCTTCCTTTTGTCACCGTTCCATAAAATTCCTGTCTTAATCATCTCGTCTGTTAGAGTCCCTGCTCTCAATATTGCACTCTAAATTGTAGTCGGCTTAGTTGCTTTCACAGTTCCACGAATTTCGGGGATAAGACCATAGATGTATCTCTCGATCCTTTATGATTCAGGGGTAACTAAGTGGGGAACTAGTTTAGCTAATTCATGAAATCGATCTGTATAGGCTGCATGACCAGCCCCTATCATAGTGTGATGCCAGAGTTCACCTTCCAGCTTTTGCATTTCATTGTCTGGACAGTATTCCTCTTTCAGTAGTGCCTTGAAGTCGTCCCATGTCATACCTACAGCTGCTTCTTTGCCTCTACTTTGGACCTGTGTGTTCCACCATGTTAATGCTTTTCCTGACAGCGAGCATGCCGAATATTTCACCTTCTGATGTGTTCCACAGCTGCTAATGTCGATCACTGACTCCATCTTTTCAATCCATCGGGTATACTCCAATGCACCTCCTTTACCGTCAAACTCCATTGGCTTGCATGCCGTAAATTCTTTATACATGCATCCAGTTGCGTGGTTGTTAGTATCATTCCCACCCACACCATTGGTGTCGTCATTTGTGCTTCCATGGTTTCCCGAGTTAATGATATGATTGCCAACCTGGGTGATAATAGTAGGTAGTAAGTTTTGAAGTTGTTGAGCGATGATGGCGGCAAAATCAGGGTTTCCACCGTCGTTGTTGTCGTTGTTACTAATGCCTCGACCACCTCCTCTACCTCCACGTTTACTAGTCCTTCCACCTCTTAGTGTCGCACCTCCTCGGTTAGTGTTGCGGGTTGATCTCCTTGATGCCATTGTCACTACATGGAAGGACATTTAGCGAACGTCAGAGATGAGGGAAAACTGTTGACTATCCAATCTATACTTAACGTTCTCATAAAACCGTATCGGTGCCGATTAACGTAAGCATGGTTACATATGTCCACGTGAGTCATGATGCATTTATAATTATGTTGGCCACCATAATTATAATTGCCTCCTTTCACACGTGTACATATCACCAAACACACATATCTCAGCGATCGACGTTACTTAAATGGTGAAAAGGTAGGGTGATTATCCCTCAAAAGTATCCTCAAGAGAAATTCCATCCTCGAGTAAAATCATCAAATTTCTGCGACTAAGTGATAACCTTTATTTAACTTAATCCCATGTATCATCAAACAAGA
Organism: Artemisia tridentata subsp. tridentata; assembly: GCA_021014915.2. Lineage (NCBI taxonomy): Eukaryota > Viridiplantae > Streptophyta > Magnoliopsida > Asterales > Asteraceae > Artemisia > Artemisia tridentata. The sequence continues at coordinate 284,386,708 of CP139503.1, forward strand.
ACTGTCACAAGATCAAGTTAAATAGGCGGTTATCACTGAGCTCCACACTTTTGATGACTCGACTAAATTCTGAGATTCCCCTATAAGTACAAATACTATAACATCCAACAGCGTGGATATAAATGAGAAAAGTTCTACGTATGCAAGGCGATAGGGATAAGAGTCTCAACGTATATAGTAGTTATAGTCTAGGCACTAAATGCAACCTAGTTCTCTATAACCAAGTCTCTGATACCAATCTGTAACACCCCCAAATTACCGCAGCGGAACGATAGTGTCAAGGGGGTATTACTTCATAATATAGATCAAGGAATCGAAAACGACCTCTAAATGAGACGTTTTGAAATATTACCATTCGAATTATTTAAATCAGAGTTATAACAAGAAGTTCCAAAGTAAAGTTACATAGATGTTTTCAAGATGTATCGAATGGTAAAAGATAAAGGTATAAGTCTCCAAGTATGCAAATGACTCTAAGATCCATTGATCCACTATCTGTTGGGAATTAAATATTCTGAAGTTAGAGTATTAGAATTTACTCTAAGTCAAAGGTACTGCTAGTTCATGATCAAGGTACTGCTAGTACATGAAGGTACTGCTAGAACAAGAAGGTACTGCTAGTTCAAGTAGAAGGTACTGCTAGTAGAGGATGGTACTGCTGATCAGTGAGTCATAAAGCTACTTTAAGGATAAGATCGAAAAGATATTTATTGTATTTTGGTCAATGATGCGTGGGTTTTGCAACCTTACAACAGGTTTTACCTCTCGAGGGATCTCAAGAGGCTTACAACCCCACCAGGCAGTGTACCTGACCGATGTAGTATAGTGTAGTGGTAAGTACGGGGGATTGATCGTTCTCCACAGGGAATAGTGTTCGTTAGGTGTGAAAGGCTACTCTAATTAGGTCTAAGGGTTGAGGAAGATTCTTTTTATGTTTTTATATTTTATAAAAGCAAGTAAAATCTCGGGTTTTGAAGGAGTGGGCGGAATTAGTTGCTAGTCAACTAACCCAAATTACTACAAATGCAAATAAAATAAAATAACAAAAATGAAAAGTGGTGAGAAACTTATGTGTAGAGAAATGTGTTTACTTAGATTTCCTTACTCCCTAACTATTTTTTACCGGTTAATTAGTGTGTATTAGTCGCGTGGATGACGGGTGTATTCCTTAATACCATTCGTGGGGTGGCGTACTTACTTCCCCAAACTCTACAAGCTCCTACTTCACTCCTATGTCGAGCCGGCTAGGAAGCTCCTAACATGGGATCACTAGAATTCGCTTGTGCATTAAATACAACCATAAAAACCTTTAGTACGCGTTTGGTTCATGTTTCTTAAGACGTTCAAGCAAGTTACCGAATAGGAAGTTAGCCAGTTTTCTTAAGCCTAACATAGATAAACAATCATCCAATACAACTAATAACACACTAACAACCAATAATCAATAGCTAGGTTTCATTAGATCTAAGCAAACACAAGATAAAATTAGCCTAACATGTTAAACAAAAGACAAGCATAAGATAGAATCAAACAACACATAGACATATTGAATGATTAATTGATAACTTATCTTTCAATGAAACATGGAAGATCTCAAGGCAAAAAGCCCTGAAAAAGTAGCTAAAATCGTCTTAGGGTTTTATCCCAAAATTCCACACACTAAGCTCTCCCTTAATGACAAAAAATTAGAAAACTATATATAGACTTTGACCTCTGACGGCGTCACCTTATGCATTGTGACGCCGTCACCTCGCCGCTTTTAGGGTTCCCGGATGACCATCTTGACGCCGTCCCTCTTTAGCTCTTCAAAAATCCATTCTGGCTTATCAAGGCTTGACGCCGTCGGATCATGAACGTGACGCCGTCCCCTTATGATTTAAGCCGTGACGCCCTTGATTTAGTTAAAGCGTGACGCCGTCAGAATTCTCATGCAAACTCACTGGCCCGTCATGAGTAAATTTCACATCCAACTTTTCTTGCCAAGGCATGACGCCGTCCCATGTTAATTGTGACGCCGTCAAGAGTAACTTTTAGCCGATTCTTGAGACTTTGCCGTTTTCTTCACTTTAATGCTCCAAAAACGTCCAAAATGCCTCCTTTTCCAGATTTCTCCTCAAAAGTACCTAAAATGACAAAAGGAACGATTTAGGGCAATATTTGATCAAATAAATACGATTTCGGGCTTAAATGACCCCTTAAAAGCGGTACACTTTTCGCTTCATCAAATACCCTTACACTTGAGATTTGCTTGTCCTCAAGCAAATGCGCTTTTATTCTAATCAAAATACAAGTTAGGGGTCATTTAATGCAAACATAAAAGTAATTACAACAAATAATCGTTCCACTTCAATCATAATAAGCACGGAGATTACATACTAGCACCTCACAAGTAGTGTTTAGATACTCACATCTCTCAAGTGTCATCAAAATAAATCTCATAAATGAAAACGGAAAATATCTCTCACTACCTGTCATAGCAAATAGATTACCATAGGCTTGGGAAAGGATCGAAAACCTCCTCCACTAGGCGTAAGCACCTAAGATAAACTATCAAAGAGGGCTTTTAAATGGGTTATAACGTTAGGTGTAGGGAAAAGGAAAACACGGTTTTGTTGGATAAAGGATATTTTACTGGTGGCTAGTTAAAGATCTTGATCAATCACATGTACTATACAACGTTGCTAAGCCAAGACTAGACTCGATCTTAAGCTAATGAAAGAAAATAACAAAACATAAACATAAAATAAACATAAAATGAAACGGGATGGTAGTCCGTATGTTTTTTCTACTTTTCTTTTTCTCATTTTTTTTTTTGTATTTTTCTTGAATTTTTTTTTTTTTTTTTTTTTTTTTTTTTTTTTTTTTTTTTTTTTTTTTTTTTGCATACACTTTTACCCTACCATCCAAAATAATACATCATAGGGGCGTTGCATCCCCTTACACTTGAACTTTTACATAACTTTACAAATAACTATTCTAATGACTCGAATTAAGATAATTGAAAAACTTGGAGTACTTTTAAAACATTTAGCACATATGGGGGTAATAAATGATGTTCTTCCCCATTACTCCATTACACTAGTACTTTACCCACGAGTCTCAATCGTCCCAAAACAATATGTACAAGGATATGACTCGACTTAGCAACCATGTAATCAACTAGATAATTAACTTGGGTTTAAACAAATGTTGTAACAATAATGCACTAAAAATGAGTGCATACAAGGTAGGCTAAGGCGATTTGGGTGTACATTTAAGTGGGGTGTAACAAATTCTTCCTTTAAGTAAAATGCTTAAAGGTCGAAACGAAAAGATAGGCTCTGAGGGGTGTACTAGGGGTATCGTGTACTAAAAATGAGTACAACGCAAAGGGTGTGGGAGAATTACTTGACCAATGTAGCCAATGTAATTATAACAAAAACACAGGTGTAAAACAATGGGTTAATCCTAATGCCTCTTATCATGTAGTAAATCTAACTACACGAATGTAGTCTCACTTGTGGCCTCGGAATGGTCCTAACGCAAGTTCTAGAATCTAAGTGCTACCGGTACACACATCATAGCATAAATGCTTTTCCTACCAATTCTAGGGGCGAACCTCACATATTTGGGGGTGGAAAATTTTTTAGTGGTACGGTTTTTGTGCTAGTCATATAACTCCTATCCATGAGACGCTTATTAGGATCAAAGTTTCACTCCTATATGTTGTAAAAAATTTTAAATTTGGCACTAAAATTACCTTAACAAGTATTTCTCTCAGTTTTATTACACATCTACCATCAAACAAACAAAAATCAAGCGCAATTGTATTCTCAAAAATCGTACTTTTACCCTCCCCTTACACTTAAGATGAACATTGTCCCCAATGTTCAAATGACAAATGTAAAAGCATAAAGTAAAAGAATGAAATCAAATACTCCCCTGATTCGCTCGTTGGATAATGAAATTACACGGTTAAATCTTCCTCTAAAGAGAATGTTGAAGCTCCATGACTAATGCATCGCCATAAGCTTGATTCAAAACATTTCCTTGTCCAAAATAACCTGTTGAACCTGAGAAAACAAACACGAAAACTTGCATAACATCGGCGGGATAAAATCTGTATATAAGGATATAATGCTTGTGGAATGATAACTTTGCAGATTCCTGGAGATTATAAGTTGGAGATTTTAATAAAAACTTTTTATGAAAACAAAATTTTCAAAAATTTCTGGAAATTAAATCTGACGCCGTCAGGTTATAACCCCTGACGCCGTCAGAAATGACCTGACAAAAATTTTCATTTTAAGTTTCCGGAAAATTTCTGGAAAAACCTTTACCTTACTTCCTGGAAATTCTGCAAAACATCATTATGACTCGATACAAGCATTTGACTCAAACAAATACGAATATGTATGCTAACTTATTATTATTATGATTCATGTTCATTTGTGTTCTAATAAACCGATTTAGATTTCCCTTACACTTATCTTTTGCAAAATACCTTTATATGTAGTTAAGACGAAGTTAAAAACAAAATAAAGCATTTTCACAATTTAGTTTTTAACATGAATCAATAAGAATAAAAATTACACACACATACGAAACAAATAAAACAAACACACAAACAAATGAACACACAAAGCAAATAAAATAAATAAAGCTTGGGTTGCCTCCCAAGAAGCGCCTTTCTTTATTAACGAGTCTTGTAGCTAGACTCAAAGTCACGGGGTCTACGTTTTTCCGTTTTGCTTCTCAATTGCCCCTCTAATCATCCTAACAACCTCCATATCAATTTTGTATTTAGGTCCAAGGTTTAAGCAATCTTTATAATAAAGGCTTCTCTTATTCCAAACATGGTCCATGCCTTTTTCTTTATCCTCTTCATTGATGTCCTCAATCGCACCAATGTTGTCCATGTCAAATCGAGGCACAAAACGAAATTCTTTAACCCGATAAGGCATCCTATATGTGATCCTATCTATGTGATTAGAAAACTGAACCGTGCCTTTCGAACGGTCATACCTTAAATTGGATGCTTCGATAAATGGCTTACCTAACACAACGCGAGATAGGCGGCAGTCAACAACACTTGCCATATCTTCTAAAATCATGAAGTTGGTGATAAAGGTAAAGTTCCCAACAAGGATATGTATATCCTTAATCCTTCCAACGAAGTTGCAAACTCCGCCTGGACATTTGGGGTCCATCCTAGGCTCAAGTGGTGTATTTATGATTTGGCTATAAAGGCCTGAGGACATAACGTTGATTGGGGATTCACAGTCAATGTAAGCATGCTCAACGTATTGGTACCCAATCATACATGGTATCTTCACATTCCCGGGATCACCTCTCTTAATCTTTGGGTCAATTCTAACAAAAGGTGGTCGAGGGTTATCAACTAGGTTGTTATAGTAAGCAATCTCCTCCTTAGTGGGGTATTCGTTGAAACAATCATCCAACCTAGGATCTACCTTTACTTCCTCAATTTTCTCAACCAACTTATCAACCGTAAGATTATTACGTACTAAGTAATTATCTGAGTATATGGCGGTCCCTAAGTTGTTCAAGGCATAATCAAGCTCAATATCAATCACTCTACTGAGCTCCCTGAGCTCACTAATCTCGTTCTCAAGTTGGCTACGCAACAAAGCTACTTCGCCAGGTGTAAGGGGTGGATTCGCGTTTTCCATAATGGCAAACTGAATAGTCAATGAGAATTTGTTACGAACAAAAGCACAAAGAAAATAGATAGACTAAAGAAAACCTAGAAAAATAAAAAAAAAAATCTCACTAGAAAGGAATCTAGTGAGTAGACCTAATAGAAATAAAAATTCACCCTATACAATAACTATTCCCCGGCAACGGCGCCAAAAACTTGATGCGTGGGTTTTGCAACCTTACAACAGGTTTTACCTCTCGAGGGATCTCAAGAGGCTTACAACCCCACCAGGCAGTGTACCTGACCGATGTAGTATAGTGTAGTGGTAAGTACGGGGGATTGATCGTTCTCCACAGGGAATAGTGTTCGTTAGGTGTGAAAGGCTACTCTAATTAGGTCTAAGGGTTGAGGAAGATTCTTTTTAGTTTTTATATTTTATAAAAGCAAGTAAAATCTCGGGTTTTGAAGGAGTGGGCGGAATTAGTTGCTAGTCAACTAACCCAAATTACTACAAATGCAAATAAAATAAAATAACAAAAATGAAAAGTGGTGAGAAACTTATGTGTAGAGAAATGTGTTTACTTAGATTTCCTTACTCCCTAACTATTTTTTACCGGTTAATTAGTGTGTATTAGTCGCGTGGATGACGGGTGTATTCCTTAATACCATTCGTGGGGTGGCGTACTTACTTCCCCAAACTCTACAAGCTCCTACTTCACTCCTATGTCGAGCCGGCTAGGAAGCTCCTAACATGGGATCACTAGAATTCGCTTGTGCATTAAATACAACCATAAAAACCTTTAGTACGCGTTTGGTTCATGTTTCTTAAGACGTTCAAGCAAGTTACCGAATAGGAAGTTAGCCAGTTTTCTTAAGCCTAACATAGATAAACAATCATCCAATACAACTAATAACACACTAACAACCAATAATCAATAGCTAGGTTTCATTAGATCTAAGCAAACACAAGATAAAATTAGCCTAACATGTTAAACAAAAGACAAGCATAAGATAGAATCAAACAACACATAGACATATTGAATGATTAATTGATAACTTATCTTTCAATGAAACATGGAAGATCTCAAGGCAAAAAGCCCTGAAAAAGTAGCTAAAACCGTCTTAGGGTTTTATCCTAAAATTCCACACACTAAGCTCTCCCTTAATGACAAAAAATTAGAAAACTATATATAGACTTTGACCTCTGACGGCGTCACCTTATGCATTGTGACGCCGTCACCTCGCCGCTTTTAGGGTTCCCGGATGACCATCTTGACGCCGTCCCTCTTTAGCTCTTCAAAAATCCATTCTGGCTTATCAAGGCTTGACGCCGTCGGATCATGAACGTGACGCCGTCCCCTTATGATTTAAGCCGTGGGCGCCCTTGATTTAGTTAAAGCGTGACGCCGTCAGAATTCTCATGCAAACTCACTGGCCCGTCATGAGTAAATTTCACATCCAACTTTTCTTGCCAAGGCATGACGCCGTCCCATGTTAATTGTGACGCCGTCAAGAGTAACTTTTAGCCGATTCTTGAGACTTTGCCGTTTTCTTCACTTTAATGCTCCAAAAACGTCCAAAATGCCTCCTTTTCCAGATTTCTCCTCAAAAGTACTTAAAATGACAAAAGGAACGATTTAGGGCAATATTTGATCAAATAAATACGATTTCGGGCTTAAATGACCCCTTAAAAGCGGTACACTTTTCGCTTCATCAGTCAACAATATACGGTAGATAATATCTTACTCCATGTGCTTAGTTAACAAGTTGTATACATAGATACATGTTGTATCTGATGTACTGACACTCAATAAGCATAAGTTAACCAAGTAAGTCGGCCAAGACTTTAAGCAATTTGTAAAGGTCTCTTGGACTATAAAAGAGATCTTAGACTTGGATATTGTGTACATACTCATAACAACACACTTCAACTAAGAACTTAGAACTGTTAAGAATATTGAACAAACACAAATCACAAGTTGTAACATAAGATTCAAGGTTTTGTAACCCTAGTGATAAACACAAGATCACTCGTATTATTTTGAATAATATTGAATCATTTAGTGATAAATTCTCTTTGTTCATTGTTGAGTAACAAACATAATTCTTCCATTTTCATAACATACATAACCTTCTAAGTGTGGTTAAGTAAATTCCGCGTACTTAATCATATAAATTCAATATATCATTATACACAAAGTATACAAGGTTTAACCACCTTATCCGTGTGTCATAGGTCCTCTCAGTTGGTATCAGAGAACAGGCTGATATAATTGAATTAGAATGTAGGATCGAGTACTTCGAGCTAGATTGAGCTTGGTTAAACAAGAACCTCTGTATGGAATACAAGTGTTTATGCGGAAACTAAACAACCAGTATAATAAAGAAGAAAACTCTAAACGACAATGATCCTCTATGGATCAGACTATGAACTAAGAATTGTGTTATTGAATATTGTGTTCGTCAAAAGTGTATTAAACATATGGACGGGATGTTTCTTTTATAACAATAAGAAACCCTAACCCTAACCCGTCTTACAAGAAAACGTGTGAAGAGATAAACAACAATCTCTTCTAAAAATAAATCTAACAAACTTTCAAAACCTACGGATAACAAACAATAACTATCCGCAGCAATCAACCCTATCGGCAGAAACAAAACAATACTATTGGCAGGAACCAACCGCAGCAGCAATGCAACACTATCGGCAGGAACCAGCTTCACTATCGGCAGCAATGAGAAATTCCTTATTTCTCATATCCCAACAATCCTCCCATCACTGAGAAACTCTTATTTCCCTGAGATCCTAACAATCCTCCCCTAATCTTGAGGTTGACTAGGTTAACCTGCAAGATTCCAATGTGATAGAGCTTTAACTTCTCAGGCTTGAGGACTGCGACTTAGCAGCAGCAATAAGTAGTAACCAGCAGCAACATCCATAACTTGCAAGATTCCAACCTCTATGGCATCCAGCAGCAACTTCAATAGTTCAGCAGGAATATGAAATCTTCTTCAAAACATGTATACTGGTCACCATGACATTCACTTGAACTTGGCTGCAACTCTGACAATATGTACATCAAATCACTTAAGTTTCATACTATTCTCATCACATCCATGTGTGTTAACTCCTGTGAGAGGTGAATCATTGAAAATTAATGGATTTGATGTCTCTTTACCAATAGCCATCACTACTGGAGTAGCCAATGTTTAGGTGTGTTAGACCATGGTACATTGATAACCATCTGATTTATTAGCAAATCAGCAACTATAAACGGATTTGACTTGTCTTTACCGGTAGCCGTTTGCTCAGGACTAGTCAATTCTTAGGTTACAGCAAACCTTGGTGAATGGAATACCAAATATGGATACCAAGTGTCTTTACCACAAACCATACTTTTGTGGACTAGCCAATCCTTTGGATCCCATAAAGGGTTACATCCATGGTGAATTGAGAACCATTTTCAACTCTCAGGAATAAACCGTGGGTGAGTTGAAGTACCCTATAGCTTTGAGCAAGCTATTACAGCTATCAACGGATTTGATTATCACACCAGAGCCGTACCCTCATGGTAAGTCAACTCTTTCTTGTCTGCAAGACATGGTGAGTTGAGTACCATTTATGGTGAAGGTGTAAACACCAACACTGTACCTGCAAGGTGTTACTCAAAACCAACTTATTAGCACACAAAATATACAAGATTTTTTTTTTTTTTTTACTAAGAAAAAGAAATCAGAAACACACCAAAAGAAAAGAAAGAAAATAAGAAAAGAAACCAAAAGAAAGAAAGATAGAAAAATATACAACAACAACAAGAAGCATCCTCCCCTTAAGCTTCAACCTCCCCTTAATCTGCAATCCTCCCCTTAAGCTGATGATCCTTTAGCTGCTAGTTGATCTTTGATGAATTTAACCAATTGTTCAGCTGTAGTTAAATCATTGCCAATTGTATGCTTGGGAACTCTAACCTTCTGTGTCAGCATTCTCTTCAAAAGTCCCTCAGATAATGGATAAATGACATCCACAAACATAGTCAGGAACTTGCCAGAGATGAGTTCTACAACATGAACATTGGAAGATGGATATAACCTCCAAGAAAATACTCTCCAGGTAGATTGATTTCCCCATACCAATTTAGCCTTGTCTCCATCCAATGCATTCATCAAGACTTGTAAATCTCCCCAAAGCAGTAGGCCAATCCCAGTAGGAGTATGAGATTGATAATGATTATCCACTATCTTATAAAGATGCTCCAAATCTTTTCTTTCAACCTTATTCAAGATCTCCCTCAGAAATGTAAAGAATTTGACTGTCCCATCAAGAGAAAACCAAACATTGACTTCACCTTCAGAAGTAGATCTAATCTCCCAATGAGCAATATGACCCCAAGAATGAATGGAATCACCCTCTAAATCACTTTCAGAATCAACCCTAATCAAATCATGATCATCCACTTCAGAAATATCCACAGAAGAAGAGTAGTGAGAATGACTCTTCTGCCTTGTCCTTAGACCATATTGAAGGATAGGAACAGAGGAAGATGGTTCAGCAGGAATAGAAACATTAGCAGCAGGAATATCATCAGAAACAAGACCTTCTTGTGGTACCTCAGATGTATCTACATTATGACTTGGTGAAATGAATGTGGCTGTCTGAGAACCTTCAGCAGGAACAAAGAAAGATGCATCAGATAATGTCTCTCCAGACTTCATTTTCTTTGCAACATCCGATTCTAAAAATGAAGGCTCTCTTTTCTTCCTTCGTAAAATATCTGTCAGAACTGAAGAATTTATCCTTGCATAGGTATCAAGGAACAACTTTTGGATTGCAGCATCAGTCCAACCTTTGAAGTCACTTAACTTGTAGTTAGCTTCATTCTTCAGATACACCTTCATAAAATTGACATTATCTCTGTTTGTAGGCATCTTAAATCCTGACTTTTGTCTTGCACTGATCCTTTGCATCAAGTCATTCCAAGTGGATGCACAATGTTTCTTTAAGATGAATGCCTTGAGCAGATCTGACCTTTCATCCGAATCCAACTCTGACATTTGAAGAACCATAAACCCATGAGCTCTAATAATCATGTCAGTAGCCAATAAGTATTCAACTTGCTCACTGAACTCTTCTGAAGTGGGATCTTCTGAACTTGGGTTATTCATAATTCCAGCAATGTTCCTCTCATCAACAGACAATTTCCTTGCAAGCTCCTCATCTTGAGCAACCTGAGCTAGCCTAGCTTGTTCAGCAGCAATGTCTTGTGCTTGGATCTGTCTAGCTATCTCATCATCATTTTGAGTAACTTCAGAAGGAATGGTGTTACTTTCAGCAGCAATGAGTGGACTCTCAGCAGTATTATCAGGAACCTTAGACTCAGAAGAAATACTATCAACTTCAGCAGGAACACCAGAGACATCAGCAGCAATGGTCCTTGTTCCAGTGGAGACCTGAGCTTGATTAGTGATAGTGTGCTCAGAAGTGGTAGGTACTTCAGTATTTGCACCATCAAGAGAAACAGCTGCTAGCACATTAAGCCCATCAAATATCATATCATCCTGATCTTCCTCAGACTCAGAAAGTATAACCCTTCTTTTCTTTTGCAAATGACTAGCCTCCAATGTGCTGATCCTTTCATTTAGTTCTTGGACAGTTCTACTAAAAGCTTCATTAGAATCCCTGAGCTCCTTTTCCAAATTCTCCACTTTCTCACTAAAAACCCTTTTTGTCTCTTTAAGTTCTGACTCCAATGCCTCAATTTTCTTCACAGATCTGTCAAGTAACTTGGACATAGAGGTGAGATCAACAGCATCCTCAGCTCCACCAGTAGGAATACCTGAGGTATTAGGAGCTTCATTGGATCTGGGTGGAGAAACATTAAATCCTTCCCCTGCATTGGTGTCATAACTAAACGGCTGCCTAGTAGGACTAGGAGTTAAAAGCCTTGACCCAGAAGGCATATCCATTGAGGGTGAAGGTAGGACAACAGGTGAAACAACTGTGGTGGCTTGTTCATTGGGCTCATTAGGGTCAATAGATTCAGGTGTAGGTGTCACTGGTCTAGGTGATGGTGGTAAAGGGTCATCAGCAGCAACAGATGCAGAGGCATCAGCAGCAACCGAAGTCCCTTCACCAGCAGCATTGGATGCACTTGCATCAGCTGCATTGGGTGATGGTGGGATACTGACATTATCAGCAGAATCAGGGTTGTCAGCAGGATTGGCATTTTGTAACATGGCAGGTAATAAAGGCAAATGTTGTCCTACAAAATTCATCTTCATCAGGGCAAACATTTTAGGAGTCAATCGATTAACTATCTTAGGGGATGTGTTAATAGTCTGTACACCTAAGATCATTTGTAGAAACCTAGGGTACATCAAAAATCTGTTTTTACCATTAGTGATATTCTCAGCCATTCCCTCAAAAATATATTTTGCCCAATTAAATATCCTACCCTGAGACAAACAAACAAGACCAGACGCAATAGGACTTGGACATTGATCCCAACCACCTGTCTTAACACTCATGCACTGTAGTAATGTATGAATCAGAAATCTCCATTGAGGAGACAACTTACTTTTCAAGAAAGTACAACTACCAGTGACAGGATAACCTATAGCAGCCATACCATCAGTAATATCTTGCCTTGAAAGATCATATTCCCCATGCTCCGCAGGAAATTGAAGCTGAACACGAATCAACTCCTCCGTAATGACGACCTCATTCTCATCAATTGTAGCAACGATGTCGTCCTCCCTTCCCACAATGTGTCTGACCTTAGCTATTTCCCAAAACTGCTTAACCAACGAATCATACACCTTCACTGGACAATAAGTGAGTGCAAAGCGAATAGTCGACCCACGAAGAAACGCTAGCACCTCATCATAACCACCACTTTTTGAAGACGATTCCAAGTATGCAACCTTTTTATGATCATCCTTGTAGCAAAGATTTGACATTGTGTTGGATGAATGATCTAGGGTTCTTCTGAGAAAATTAGGGTTTGATAGGATTTTGAGAAATTGAGATGAGAGAAGTGCAATTTTAGGTTGGGTTTCTAAATATATCACTTTAAATTGCTGCAATTCTGCGCACGTAACATTGACCAATCGACTTAAGGAGGTTTGACCAATCGGCAGCAACACTTGGTCAATCGGCAGCAATAAGAGGTTTGACCATTCGGCAGGAATGAGGTGGTTTGACCAAAGTCAACCTGCCGAACTTAGTCATTAAGAATAACTCATCCGTATTAAATTTCAATACCAACCACCAATAAATTTGCACTAATCTCTTTATCATTATATAATCCTCAAATCACATTACTTCATTATCACAAACCAAACCAAACCAAAAATCTTCAAAATCATGAGTTCATCTAAAAATCCAGTAATTGAAATCTCATCAGATTCTTCCTCCTCCAGTGACTCAGGATGGAAAAACTACTTTCCCAAAACAGCATCATCCTATCACAACAGAGGTAAGGCCAAGGTTGAGGAGGATTCATCTGATCCTCTTCCATCTACCCCTTCTTCATTTGAGTACTTTAGCTCTGATGATGAAGATTCATCAGAGTTGAAGTCCTTGGTTTATTGTCAGGGTGAATGGGAGACTTTCCCTCCCAATTTTCCCATTACAGATGAGCTAAGGGAACAGATGAAGGCAACTGAGGCTCTGCTAACTGAAGAGATGGAAAGGACACCTGCAGCTTTCTATAGAGTACCGATACCAAAAAAACAAGGCTAATCTTCAAGAAGGCTCTAGCCGTGGAAAATCTAACCCTCGAAGTCGAGACAATCGACAACGTGAAGGCCAAGATCCAAGACAAAGAAAGAATCCCATCAGATCAACTCCTAAGCCAAGCCAACCAGCTCCACAATCAAGTAACCCTACTCCACAACCAAGCCATCCAACTGCAAGGACACGCTCCAGAACACATCAAAGGCAAACTACTTCAAGCACTTCAACTCCAGCCCCTGAACCAAGACAGCCACTTCCAGTGGTATTAGCCCTTCCAGTCCTCCATGTTTATGAAGAGATCTGTCGCCAGAGAGGAAGGAGGTTCATGCCTGATAATATGGGTAAGGGTAAAGGGAAGATGGAATAGGTGGTAGGGTTTAGATAGATTGATGTTTGAAGGTTGGTATGATGTTTTGAATGATGTTGATAAGTAGCTTTTGAAACTTGTAACTGAATGTTCTTAAATTTCTCTTGATGAATGAAGATCACTGTCTTTAGTTTAAATTCCAAGTATTAAGATAAAGAAAACTGCAAAACGAAGTTAACTAACAAAAGACACTGAAAAACCTGCAAAACAAAATTAGAGAAACACAAGCATAATCATGAATGAAAAACAAGACAAAAATACAAGCATTAGCCTCCCCTTAGGCTAATGACACCCTTCAAACCAGCAAACACAATTACAACAACATGATTAACCAAACAGGACAATTACCAAGGATACCATGGAGAATAAGCCATTCCCCCTCCAAAGATTTGATTAGAATAGGCATGCCTGAAATCCCTCTGAAAATATGAAGAGGTACCAGCAGGAATGGTTCCCTGAATATCAGCAGAAACAGAGGTACCAGCAGGAACAGGTCTATCAGCAGGAAAGGGACCCCTATAAAAGTTCATTCCTGCTGCTTGTGGAACATATGATGGAATTTGTTTAACATTTTTCCACAATGATCTGGTCTGTTGTTGCCCACCATTCATTCTTTTCTCATGATAATCACAGTCTTTAATGAGATGATGTTTACTACCACACACAAAACATGACTTCTTCCTAATAGCCTTGTTCTTACTAAAACTTTTCTTAACATAGACAACATTATCACTAGAGGAACTAGAGACACATTTGTTTTTAACTGAATTAATTGAACTGTTGTCTGAAAAGGCTGATTTAGAAGTAGTTTTATCATTAGTTGAACCTAAGGACTCATGATGTTTGGGTGTGGTTGACTTTTCACTTGAGTCACATGAAACAAAGTCTTTAGACTCTGCTTCTGAGGACTTGTCACTTGTGGAACAAGAGACACAGTCATTAGATTTAGGTAAGTCTCTGGACTTTTTACCATAAACCATTTGTGACTCATCTGAGTCAATGTCAGAGAGAGAGTGGACAGGGGTAGGCATAAAAACTCCTCTTATAGGTGGAGGAACAGCATTCATTCCACCTTCTTTGACAAACTTAACAGGAATTTTATAGTCTACAGGTTCAGGGTTAAAAACACTATACTCATTAGGGTCATAAACTTGATCTTGCCCTATGTAGTCACCAAACCCTAAGCCACGTTTAGTTCTTACAGACATAGAACTATCAACTAACTTGTTTAGGTTTTTAAATGAATCTTTCCATTTATCAAACCTAGCCAAGGTATTGTCTAGCTTAGTCTGCACATCCTGTTTTTCTAACACCATCTTAGCTTTTTGAGACTCAGAATGTTTAAGCTCATTAGTGGTGTTTTTCAAGTCCCTCTCTAAAACTCTTATCTTTTCCTCATAAGCTAACTGATTTTTTTGAAACCAAACCTTTTGCTTTTCTAAGGTTTTAACTGCATTATCATAAGCTTGAACCTTAATAAAGTATTCATTATACTTAGATTTCATATCATCATATTCTTTATTAAGAGTTGAGTACAATTCTTGACAAGCAGGATTACATCTTTGTACCTGAGATGGGAATCCCAACAGAGCATATTCTTCCAAATCCTTGTTTGCTTCATAAGATTTATCTTTTTCAGTCAGCATTTCCACAGACTTATTATGGAACAAACTCCTAATCTTCCTTGAACACATTTCAAATCTATCACCTGATAGCGACATTGTGAAAAGCTTTAAGAGAAACACTTCAACAATATTTCCTTCATTATCAGAGATCCTCACCAGGCTCTGATACCACTTGTAGGATCGAGTACTTCGAGCTAGATTGAGCTTGGTTAAACAAGAACCTCTGTATGGAATACAAGTGTTTATGCGGAAACTAAACAACAAGTATAATAAAGAAGAAAACTCTAAACGACAATGATCCTCTATGGATCAGACTATGAACTAAGAATTGTGTTATAGAATATTGTGTTCGTCAAAAGTGTATTAAACATATGGACGGGATGTTTCTTTTATAACAATAAGAAACCCTAACCCTAACCCGTCTTACAAGAAAACGTGTGAAGAGATAAACAATAATCTCTTCTAAAAATAAATCTAACAAACTTTCTAAACCTACGGATAACAAACAATAACTATCCGCAGCAATCAACCCTATCGGCAGAAACAAAACAATACTATCGGCAGGAACCAACCGCAGCAGCAATGCAACACTATCGGCAGGAACCAGCTTCACTGTCGGCAGCAATGAGAAATTCCTTATTTCTCATATCCCAACAATCCTCCCATCACTGAGAAACTCTTATTTCCCAGAGATCCTAACATAGAAGAAACAGAAATGGATGCACATGATGCTCAAACAAATGTTGCTGCAAAGTTGCCCATAATCAAACCAAATGAGTTTGAGCTATGGAGGATGAGAATTGAGCAATATTTCATGGTCCAAGATTACACTCTTTGGGATATCATTATATATGGTGATTCTTTTTCACCAAGCTATTCAGAGGTTGTCCTAGAAGGTAAAACAATTAGGAAAAGAAATACTGGACCAATTTCTAATGAAGAAAAGATACTGAAGAGAAACGATCAGAAAGCAAGAAATTTGTTGCTTATGACCATTCCTAGTGAACAGATGTTATCTTTTAACAAGTATCTTGATGCAAAAACTCTTTTTGAAGAGATTTGTGCATATTTTGGTGGTAATGAAACTACCAAAAAGACACAGAAGACACTACTAAAGCAACAATTTGAAAACTTTACTGCTTTTAGTAATGAGTCTCTTGATAAGCTATTCTCAAGGTTACATAAGCTTGTCAGTCAGTTGGCTGTGTTGGGTGTTGAGACAGAGAAGGAAGATCTCAACACGAAATTTTTGAAAAGTCTACCTGATGAGTTCCATACTCATGTTATTGTCTGGATGAACAAACCAAACATTGAAACCATGAAGCTCAATGATTTGTACAACAACTTCAAAATTGTTGAACAAAGTCTAAAGAAATCTGGTCATTATGGTACTAGTTCTAGAAACGTGGCACTTTTGTCAGCTCCTAGTATTAGTAAGAGTGAAGAGGTAGATGAAGGTGAAAGTGTTTCTAATGCAAGTTATGGTGCTCCTTCTACAAGTTCTCAAAAGGATGTTGCTGGTCTTGGAGATTCAACATTCTATGCTTTTATTACCAGTCAATCTAGTGGCTCTCCTCTCAACCATGAAGACCTTGAGCAGGTAGATGGTGATGATTTGGAAGCTATGGATATTAAATGGCAGGTTGCTTTGCTTAGCATGAGGGCTAAGAAGTATTGGCAAAGAACTGGGAAGCAGATTACCATAAATGGTAATGATACTGCTGGGTTTGATAAAAAGAAAGTGGAGTGTTTCAACTGTCATAGGTTAGGACACTTTGCTAAGGAATGTTGAAGCCCAAGAAAGTAGGAGAATAGAAACACATGGTATAAGCAAGATAGGAGAAAGGAAGTTACTGTTGAAGAGCCAAAGGCTATGTTGGCTATTGATGGTATTGGTTATGATTGGAGCTCTATGGCTATTGAAGAGGAAGCACCACCAAATGCTGCTCTTGTGGTCAATGAATTTGCTCTAATGGCCCATTCTGATTCAGAGGTAAATTCTATTCAAACTTGTACTGAATCATGTCCTAATCTTAAAGATTATGAAGACCTTAGTAAGAGATTTGATGCTCATAGAGAAGAGCTACTTAATTCTCTTTTTAATTTGGCTAATCACAAAAGAGGTCTAGGTGTTTTAGAAAAACAAGTCTTACATTTTAAAAGTAATGAATCTCATTTTACTAATGACATCAATATACTAAAAAATGACATTAAGATCAGAGATGAGTGTATTGTTAAGTTGAATGATTCATTAGCTAAACACAAAAACGAAAGAGAAAATGTTAAGATATCTGTGGATGTTTTGGCTCATGCCTCAGATGGATTCAATAAGCTTTGGGAAGCTCAAGTTATTGATCAGGTTAATTCTGGTGTTGGATTTAAGTCTGTCCCCCCACCATACAGAGGTGTTCATTCACCTCCAGGTATTGATTTAGCACACACAGGATTAGCTGAGTTTCAAGAACCAATCATGGAATATGGTTCTAAGGCCACTAAGAGTCCTAAGATAGAAAAGGTAAGTAAAAGTTTAGATAAAACTTTATCTTATCAGGACAATGTGTCCTTTGTTAAGAAAGGAGATGCTATAGTTGTTGAAGATTGTACAACTGATAGTGATAGTGATGAAGAAGATCAGGTTATGTCTAAACCTGTATTGGTTAAGAAAGAAAGAACAAGTGTTCCTAAGATAGTCAATCACAACACTAACAGGCCTAAGTCAAATGTTAAGACTGTTAGGAAACAAGTTAGATATTGTGAACAATATAGAACTACAAACAAGCCCAGAGGTAACCAAAGGAATTGGAACAACCTCAAGTTTAACCAATTAGGTGATGACTTTGCTTTTTACAACAAAGCTTGTTATACATGTGGTAGTTTTGACCATCTTGCAGCTTTCTGCAACCAAAGGGTAACTGGGTATGAAAACAATAGGGTGAACTACAAAAGGCAAACTCCTCAAACTAATTTTCACTCTAACACTCATAGGACAAAACCCAGAACAGTCTCAAACAAGTTTGGACCAAAAGGTCCTGATAGACAAAAAGGTCCTGCTAATACAGACAAAAAGGTACTGCCAGTACAAATTAAAGGTACGGGTAGATCAAAAGGTACTGTTAGACCTTTGACGACTGTTAACCCAAAATCAACAGCTAAGGATGCAAAAACAACTTTCATACATGCATCTAAAACTGTTTTAAGACCCTTTCAAACAAGAGCAGTGGTTCATAAATAAATTTGGAGACCAAAGAGTTCAACTAAAAGTTAGCAGACTCTGCTGATAAGCATGTGGTTCACTCTGCTGCTAAGGGAAATAGGGCAAATGCTGTTAAGGCCTCAGCATGTTGGATTCTTAAATCCAATGTTGCATCAACAGTTCTTAAAAGATTAAATTACATTGGCAGATCCATGTCAGTAATGGCTTGGATCCCCAAAGAAAACTAACACTCTTATTTGTGTGCAGGAACATTCTATTGATCATCAAGATCAAGGATACTCAGATAGTGGATGTTCCAATCACATGACAGGCAACATGTCTTATCTTTCAGATTTTCAAGAATTCAATGGAGGATATGTTACCTTTGGAGGTGGTTTTCGTGGCAAAATTTCTGGTAAAGGTACTATTAAAACCGGAAATTTAGATTTTGAAAATGTGTACTATGTACAAGAGCTAAAGTATAATCTTTTTAGTGTTTCACAAATGTGTGACAAAAAGAACAATGTCCTTTTTACTGACACTGAATGTCTTGTTCTATCTAAGGATTTTAAGATGCCTGATGAAAATCAAGTACTTCTTAGAATTCCTAGAAAGGCCAATATGTATAGTGTTGATATGAAGAACATCATTCCTAAAGAAGGCTTGGTCATATTAACTTCAAAACCATAAATAAAATTGTTAAGAATGGTTTGGTAAGAGGTTTACCTCACAAAAGATTTGAAAATGATCAAACATGCATTGCTTGTCTAAAAGGCAAACAACACAAAGCCACTTGTAAGCCCAAGATTTTTAACTCTATCAATCAGTCATTGTTTATGCTTCATATGGACTTATTTGGACCTGTTTCAGTAAGGAGTATGCAACATAAAAAATATTGTCTTGTTATAACTGATGACTATAGCAGATTTACATGGGTTTTCTTTTTAGCCACTAAGGATGAGACATCAAGCATCCTTAAGGACTTCATTACACTGATAGAAAACCAAGTAAACAAGAAAGTAAAAGTCATTAGGTGTGATAATGGGACAGAATTCAAAAATAGAGTTATGGATGATTTCTGCAAAGAAAAAGGTATTAGGAGAGAATATAGTGTTGCTAGAACACCACAACAGAATGGTGTGGTTGAAAGAAAGAATAGAACACTAATTGAAGCTACTAGAACAATGTTAGCTGATTCTAAGCTACCTATAATCTTTTGGGCAGAGGCAATCAACACTGCTTGCTATGTTCAAAATAGAGTTTTAGTTGTGCAGCCTCACAATAAGACATCATATGAACTCTTTAATGGTAGAACTCCTGCAATAGGATTTCTTAGACTTTTTGGATGTCATGTGACAATTCTCAATACCTTAGACCATTTAGGAAAATTCGATGGTAAAGCAGATGAAGGTTTCTTAGTTGGATATTCTCTTGTTAGCAAAGCTTTTAGAGTTTACAACTTAAGAACTGAGAAAGTACAAGAAGAACTACATGTGGAGTTTCTGGAAAACAAGTCCAATGTAGTAGGTCAAGGACCAAAATGGATATTTGATCTTGATTATCTAACAAATTCTATGAATTATATACCTGTTGTTGCAGAAACTAATGACTTTTCAGGTTCACAAGCAACAAATGAGGTGGAGTTAGATAAAGATCAATCTGATGTTATTATGCCATTGTGGTCAAGTACAAGTGTGGAATCAGCTTCAAACAATGATGAATCTTCTTCTGGTAAAGCAAAAGAAGATGTTGAGGCTCAAAGAAAAGATGTTGGAACAGAGGAACAACACAATATTTCAAATATTGATGGTACTGCCGAGACAGAGCAAGGTACTGCTAGTACTTCTAAAGGTACTGGTAGTTCATTTGAAGGAACTGTTAGTTCATTTGAAGGAACTGTTAGTTCAGTTGAAGGTACTGTTGGTCCCTCACACTCAAAAGATGTAGAGTTCCAAAATGATGAAGTGGATTTGAGTAATCTTCCACCTTCTTATCATGTTCCTACTACCCCACACACAATAATTCACAGAGTTCATTCCCTTGAAAATGTGATAGGAGATATACAATCTGGTGTGAAGACAAGGAGACAACTGGTCTCTTCAGACCAAAAAGGGATTCTTGATGCCCTTTATGCTTCAAAACAGTATGAGCTTTCAAACTCTTGCTTGTTTGTATGTTTTCTCTCTCAAAAGGAACCAAAGAATATTCTTACAGCCCTAGATGATTCAAGCTGGTTAGAGGCTATGCAAGAAGAGCTTCTTCAGTTCAAGATTCAAAAGGTTTAGGTGCTAGTTGATTTACCTACAGGTGTGAAGGTAATTGGCACTAGATGGGTTTTTAAGAACAAAAGGGATGAAAGAGGAATTGTGATCAAGAATAAGGCTAGATTAGTAGCACAAGGGTACACACAAGAAGAAGGGATAGATTATGATGAAGTTTATGCTCCAGTAGCAAGGATTGAGGCAATTAGGCTGTTTCTATCTTATGCTTCATTTTTAGGCTTCACAGTCTACCAAATGGATGTCAAAAGTGCATTTTTATATGGTGAAATTGGACAAGAGGTGTATGTTTCACAACCTCCTGGTTTCATTGATCCATTACATCCAAACAAAGTGTACAAAGTAGTGAAAGCTCTATATGGCCTTCATCAGGCACCAAGAGCTTGGTATGCAACACTTGCTTCCTACTTATTAGAAAATGGATTTCAAAGAGGAAAGATTGATCAGACACTTTTCATCAAATAGCACAAGAAGGATCTTCTGTTAGTGCAGGTGTATGTGGATGACATTATCTTTGGATCTACAAGGAAGGAAATGTGTTTAGAATTTGAGAAGCTTATGAAAGATAAGTTTCAGATGAGTTCTATGGGAGAACTTACATTCTTTTTGGGTTTGCAAGTTAAGCAATCATCTGAAGGCATATTTATTAGTCAAGACAAATATGTTGCAGAGATACTTAGAAAATTTCAATTTGCTGATTCAAAAATAGCAAGCACACCAATGGACGCTGAGAAGCACCTTCTGAAAGATGAAGATGGACAGAATGTAGATGTACACAATTACAGACCTATGATAGGCTCTTTGATGTACCTTACATCATCTAGACCTGATATCATGTTTCCTGTTTATGTTTGTGCAAGATTTCAAGTTACTCCAAAGGTTTCTCATTTAACTGCAGTCAAGAGAATTTTTAGATATCTCAAAGGTCAACCAAGGTTGGGTATATGGTATTCTAGAGAATCTCCTTTTGACTTGGTAGCATATTCGGATAGTGATTATGCTGGTGCTAGCTTGGACAGAAAGTCAACAACTGGAGGATGTCAATTCCTTGGGAGTAGACTTGTCTCATGGCAGTGTAAGAAGCAAACAAGTGTGGCAAATTCAACAACTGAAGTTGAATATATAGCTGCTGCAAGTTGCTCTAGTCAAGTTCTATGGCTTCAAAACCAACTCCTTGATTATGGGTACAATTTCTTAAACACTGTTATTTATATTGATAATAGTAGTACAATTTATATTATTAAAAATCCAGTACAACACTCTAAAACAAAACACATTGAAATTAGACATCACTTTATAAGAGACTGCAATGAGAAAAGATTAATTCAAGTTCTTAAAATTGCTTCAGAGCATAATTTTGCAGATCTGCTAACAAAAGCTTTTGATGTTTCAAGGTTTCAGTACTTGGTAGCAAGTATTGGAATGCTTAACTTTAAATTTTCAATATAATGTGTTTTTGTAAATAAATTTTTGTTGTTGCTGCTGATTTATAAGGTACTGCTATTGTATCATAAGGTACTGCTAAAGCACACAAGGTGCTGCCAGTACAAAATGTAAATTGTGTTATTCATATAGTTGGTTCTATGATTATTCTAATGCAAGACAAGTACTTTGTACATTGTTCTTTTGGTTTTAGACTAACAATTTCATGTATGAATATGTGAACACCAAGGATATTTCAAGTGAAATGGGAACAGCAGAATGCTTATCAAATTGCTGACCATAGTAGGTTTATGATGGACTAAGTTTAGGAACTTAACCTCCTTAAAACTTCTTTCTTGAAACCTAGTTATGATATTTCACATTGAATTGATGACTTAGTTGATTAGATAGTAACTGATACAACTCACTTTCTATCATTTTATACTTTTAAGTATAATGTGCAAGTCTGAGGACATCTGATAGAAAGAACAGCTAGTAAAAGTGAATCTAACACTTGTGTTGGAGGTAACAATTACTATGAGCTGGAAACCCTGTCAAGAAAATCTTTTGAATAGATTTATCTTTACACAGGCAGTTATTTATAACTGAAATACATTGGTTCTCACACAACCAGAGGTTGCTTTAAACCGAAATGCTAATTAAGTGTTTGTTATACACTTGATTCCTTTCAAAATGGTTGGAAGTAGTATGATTTTTCAATTCTAAAATCATGAACATACTACTAAGTCAAAAAGATTTCTTAAAAGGATTTTCAAAAGATTCACAAAAACCATCCATTGATGGATTATGAACCAAAATGTCCACTGATTCACCTCTCATATGAGTTAACACACCTAGAAGTGATGAGGGCAGCAACTTAAAATTTTAAAGAATTGATGGCTTTATGTACAATATTGTCTGACAAAAAAAGTTACACATTGATAGATCAGTCAAAGGTACATAGTGAGATCTTCCAAACAAGGGGAGAAAACAAAAGTTATTTGCTTCAGGGGAGGTAACAATCTCAGGGAAGGAAATAATTGCCCAGAAAAGGAAGAATAAACCAATATATGGAAGGAGAAGATAACAGCATACAAGATGATGTAGAGGTTGAAAATGATTAGAATAGATCAAATATCTAGAAGGGATGAAGCATTCCTAAAGGAGAATGTTCTATCTAGATCAAATGAAGAAAAGTTTCAATTTCACTTCAAATACATGCTGGTTAGATGATTTCTGTAATACCTGAAATCTGAAAACATGCAAAATGACCAAAATGCCCTTACAATTTTAAAAATTTATTAAAATGCTTCTAAGTCACCAAATAAATCCCAAACCTTCGGGAATGAACTAGATATGAATCCAAATAATTTTTGTGACTACATTTCAACATTTTAAAAAGTAAAAAAATATGCAAATAATTATTATGGCCGGTTTTTAATTATTTCATGTATTATTATTATTATTAATACAAAATAAATTAAATAAATACAAGATAAATGCAAATAAAATTAGGGAAAGATCACAATCAGTATTTGACCTTAATTAGGCTTGCTTGGGCTGAAATTCTTGAATCCCTATCACTTATACATGTTTTTATAATTTATGTATATATATAATATACCGAAAACGTTAAAAACCCTTCATAAAATTTGATCTACTTCATACGATCTGGGGAAAACTCTTGGGCTATTTTTCTAGTGTTCTACAACATCTAAGGAAGTTAGGAAAATTGATTATAATCTTGTGGGTTCATCCATTCGATCGCTAGATCTTTTGCTGTCGAATTAAGTTAAACCGAGAGGTATAATTCTATAAAACCCTTTCGTACGTTCGATTCTTCATGTTATATTTTTCTTATGTTCTTATGATCATATATGACCTAAATAAAATGTATAATTCAAATCATGCATGATAGATCGATCGCTATAATTTTAGAGATCTAAAACGTGTATAGAATCCAAAACAAGCTATACGATTTATCCAGGAGTTATGATTAATTATTTTGAACCTTATACGAACCATATGATCTGGGAAAAATGCTAATTTGAATTATAGAAGCCTAGATAGGTCGTGGTTAATTTATTTGTGTATCGAGTTTTATGAAAAACAAAGAAAAATTATAAAAACCCTAGAACCGATTAGGGTTAGGGTTTTGGGTGATGGATCTGGTCTAATTAATGCATATTAATGATGTAGTAATGATTTTTTGATGATTGGTAACTTTAGGATTAGGGTTTATGAATTAAAAAGGTTATACGCCTAGAAAATAAAATAAGGAGGACTTGTTTTGCCAACTTTGAAACTTAAAGGTTATTTTTATAATGTTAATTAGATCAGTATAAATGTATAAAAATTATAAGATGAGGTCCTTATGTGTAAAATATACAAGATCATAATTTATTGGTTTATTTATGGTTCGAATTGGAAATT
Organism: Artemisia tridentata subsp. tridentata; assembly: GCA_021014915.2. Taxonomy (NCBI): domain Eukaryota; kingdom Viridiplantae; phylum Streptophyta; class Magnoliopsida; order Asterales; family Asteraceae; genus Artemisia; species Artemisia tridentata. The sequence continues at coordinate 284,411,403 of CP139503.1, forward strand.
AATAAATTAGAGGGACTAAAAGTGTAAATTCAGGAAACTTATGATTGTTTTGTGTAAATAATATTAGTAAGGAGGTAATATGTAATTTTGGGTATCTATGGGGTTAAGGTGTAATTAAAATAATGTAAGGATGTAAATTGTAATATTTGTAAACTAAAGGGACTAATTATGTAAATATGTGAAACATGGAGGTGTAATTTGTACCATATGATAGAGTGAGGGTATATTCTGTAATTTGATACTTATAAGGGCTTGTGAGGTAATTATAAATATTAGTGAGCGTTAAATTGTAAATTAGGTAACCGTAAGGTCTATTATGTAACTTTAGTAGCTAAAAGGGTGTAAAGTGTAAATAATGAAACTTTAAGGACTAAAGATGTAATTCTGATTAAAAGATGAGTTTAAAAATAGTAGCTTGTGATATTTCATTTAAAACCCTTAATTTTGATATGTTTACTTTTAAAACCCTAAGTTATGGAAACTTGACAAAATGAACCTTGAACTATCTTAACTTGCTAAAATGTACCCTATTTCCATAATAGTATTAATTAATGACTTAACAAGAATTGATAATTAAAACTTTCTAAAAATGGAAACTTACTTAAAATGGAAAGATAACTAAGAGTACTTTGTAATTCTCTTCTACTCCTCTAGGTGTGAAGAAGGAGTAACTCGATCTCTTCCAGCCTTTATCTTTGTTCTTGCTTGCTAATAAGGTACAGATATTCTGCCCTTATTGTAAGGTGCCTTCGTTTCTCTTGATCTCTTGTTTTGATTCGTTATGATTCCCCAAACCATTGCTATGTACCCTTGTTTTCTGAACCTTAGATTTGAACCTTTGTTTTGAACCCTTGCCTTGATCTTTTGTTTTGATCCTTGCCGTAAACCATTATAAATCTTGATATGAACCTTGCCATAAAACCTTGACTTGAACCCTAATATGCTTGATGTTGAAATTGAATGAGAAAACCTTTTATTTAATTATGAAAATGTTTTGAGAAGACCATTTTTAAAACTAGCTTAGTGAAAACTATTTTAAAGACTATTTTTATGAAAACCAGTTTAAAAGATTATTTTATGGAAACTATTTTAAAAGGATTGTTTTCAGATGAACTTTTAGATTGAACCTTGACCTACTTATGGATATGACCTACTTGAACTAAAGTGAATTGAACCCATTGATATGTAAAAACGAACTTGAAACTTGAACTGGACGTGTACACTTGACCTTGACCTTGACCACAGTTTTAGACTACGAGCCATACTAGGCATGAGGGTTTCATGTCCTTGTCATTGATGCACCAATGACTTGACTTTTGGGTAGGAAAGTGATACCTATCCCGTCCCTGCCATGACTTGATACTTGACTTGCGCGTAGATGAAGACATTGTGGCAGCCTACAGGGGCGCATGGATGCATCCTAGATTTGTATTGTACATGACTTGATTTACTTGTATTGTTTAGTGACATGATGGGTTTGTGCGATACACGTCATTCACTCTTGGGAGCACGCGACTCCAACCCTTGGAGGTATCCCCTCATATTATACTTGGCATACCGAGGTCACCCCTCCGTATACATGTATACTTGTTTACTTGACTTGATATGATATGTTATGGGCTCGTAGAGGATTGCTGTATCTGTTTATCTTTCTGTTTGCCTTATTTTTTTTCCACTTGTACCTTATTCCTTATTTGTTTCCTATGCCTTTACTCTTGATAACCGTTCTACATTCACATTTCGTAAACCTTTATTACTGCTTGTTATCGTTATATCTGTTCACTGAGCTCTCGTAGCTCAGCCGCATTATCTTTTCCTGCGGCAGGTATTTAAGCTAGGAAGCTGGGTTTTGCTTTGGGATGAGAGCAACTTTGAGTGAAGCATGGACCTTAGTACCTTAGTTCTACCATATAAAATTTGACTTGTTATGCTTTCGTTTGGCACTTGATTGTTTAGTACTTCATTTATTTCTTTTCATTGTCTTGTTGAACTTGATATAAGTCTTGTTGGCTTATTATCTTTTGGTTTAATGTTAAGACTTCCGCTGTTTTATTATTACTTGTTCTGATGTGAAACCATAGCATTGTGACATCTTTGCCCTTCTCGGGTCGGGGTGTTACAATTTCACTTGTTGAAACAAGCATCCAAGATACACAGCATCATTGCCTCTTACAATTCCTCCATCCAAGGAAATTGCACCATCTTTTGGTACAATGTTTTGATATTGCTAAAGTCAAAGAAGAATAAAGCAGATCAGTTCAGAATAAGAAGAATAGTTCAGATTCATGAAGTGTTTGAAAGATCTTCTCAAGTCCTCATTTAATTCAGAAAACATGTTTTGAAATGATTCACATGTTTAGGGGAGGATTGTTGGGAATTAAATATTCTGAAGTTAGAGTATTAGAATTTACTCTAAGTCAAAGGTACTGCTAGTTCATGATCAAGGTACTGCTAGTACATGAAGGTACTGCTAGAACAAGAAGGTACTGCTAGTTCAAGTAGAAGGTACTGCTAGTAGAGAATGGTACTGCTGATCAGTGAGTCATAAAGCTACTTTAAGGATAAGATCGAAAAGATATTTATTGTATTTTGGTCAACAATATACGGTAGATAATATCTTACTCCATGTGCTTAGTTAACAAGTTGTATACATAGATACATGTTGTATCTGATATACTGACACTCAATAAGCATAAGTTAACCAAGTAATTCGGCCAAGACTTTAAGCAATTTGTAAAGATCTCTTGGACTATAAAAGAGATCTTAGACTTGGATATTGTGTACATACTCATAACAACACACTTCAACTAAGAACTTAGAACTGTTAAGAATATTGAACAAACACAAATCACAAGTTGTAACATAAGATTCAAGGTTTTGTAACCCTAGTGATAAACACAAGATCACTCGTATTATTTTGAATAATATTGAATCGTTTAGTGATAAACTCTCTTTGTTCATTGTTGAGTAACAAACATAATTCTTCCATTTCCATAACATACATAACCTTCTAAGTGTGGTTAAGTAAATTTCGCGTACTTAATCATATAAACTCAATATATAATTACACACAAAGTATACAAGGTTTAACCACCTTAACCGTGTGTCATAGGTCCTCTCACTATCGCCTTATAAACCTGAGATAAACGTGCTAAAAAGTGTCAACCAACGATTGGTGAGTTCATAGAGTTAGTTTAGTTGTAAAGCATTGAATAAAGATTTCACAGCAAAGGCATTGTAAATCCACTCAGTCCCAATCCCTGCCCATACAAGACTTGCAACCTGTATGTTTACAACTCACTGCTAAAGTATGAGTAGAACAGATGTGTATATGATTACTTGAATAAAATCACACGAGAGAGCCTTCTGCATAAACTACAAATACTGGGAGCCTCTTCCCAAAGATTACTACTAGTCACTAAACTGCACATACCGGGAGCCTCTTCCCAAAGATTACTACTAGTCACTAAACTGCACATACTGGGAGCCTCTTCCCAAAGATTACTGGGAGCAACTTCCCAAAGAATTACTGGGAGCCACTTCCCAAAGACTACTGGGAGCCAATCCCAAAGACTAGTATAAAATCGTATTGTATCATAAATGTATAAATGTTTGAGTACTTGCATCACAATGCAAATCATGTATTTGGTAAACGAGTAAAGTGTTTCTAAGCATGTATCTCCCCAAATAGTTTAAAATTAATATAAAAGAGTATGAGTGGGGCTATGACTCACGGTGAACCGTGAGAGCTTATAGAGTGCTTGTGAAAGTAAATAAATATTGTTGAGCATGTATCTCCCCCAAAAGTAAATCAAAGCGTATAAAAGTAGGGGCTATGAATCTCACCTTAGCTGTGAAAGTCAAGGTAAATGTTATGGCAAATGTATCACGGGAATGGCTCCAACACATGACCTGAATAATAGGGAAGTCTGAGATTTGGATGGTTTAAGATTGACTTGATGTGAGTAATGATTGTGAAAAAGTGTCGGATAACGAATTGGATTGTGATGAGAATGAATTGATATGCGTAAAATGCTTAAAGTTTGTTAAAACCATGTTACGTAGATATAAACATAACGTTCGTTATATGAATCGTACAAATTGTAAAATGGATTTTAAGAACGAAATTTGCATAAAGTATTAGTGAGATTATATTTAAAATTAAATTACTGTTTGGTCCTTGTAATTACACGAAATTTACACTTTAACCCTAACGGTTAAACATTTGCACCGTTAGTCCCTGGTTAGTAAATAATTACATTTTAAGTCCAAAAAGGTTCAAACATGACAATTTATGACTTCTATTTACTGTTTTATCAGTTTCAACCCAAAATTAATAATAATGGTAGATTTGTACTTATTTATGTAAAAGTTACACTTTTAACCCAAATAGTAAAATGTTTTGCATTTTTAGTCCAAAGTTCACAAAACTTATATATTAAATTTTTTGAAAGTTTTATAAGCTTCGAGTAGCTTATTTAAGTTCATAAAAACTGCTTATTAAGTAAAATAGCTTATTTTCAGTTTATTGGGCTTTTAACGTTTAAAACAAAGCCCAATAAGTGTTTATGATCCGACGGGTTTCAAGCGAGTTTGGGCCTGAATTTGGGCTTATTTCATGGTCCTAAAAATATTTCCAAAATGCTTTTAGGGACAGCTTATCACATGTGCTTATTTCAAGCTTAGTGGGCTAATAAGCCCACTCGACATATATATAGCTTTTAAGACTGTTTCGAAGGCACTGAGCTTGAGCGATTAAAAAGGTATCATGTGAGTTTATTAGAGAAGCGTATTAATGCAGCTTATTTGTTTGGTCTATAGAGAGTTAGGTCGTGTAATAGATTCGGTATGTTACATGTAGAGCTGGCAAATAATACCCAAAAGTCAAAATTTGGGTCAAATGGACCCTTTTTTTAAGTATAATGGTCATAATGGGCTCAATGTTTTATTCCTTATGGGCTAAATGGTCGGCCTGAAAATTGATAAAACAAAAAAAACGGGTAAAATGGTCGTCACTCCCAATTGAACGGGTATTCTGGGTTTTTTTTCCCTAACATCAATCTACTCAATTCCATGTTACCACTCTCAATTGAACTCCACATCTAATCAATTAACATCCAGGTTTTTTTTCCCCTAACATCAGCGGCTCATCAGTTACATCCAGCCATCCAGGTATTATCCTTTTTTTTTTTTTTTTTTTTTTTTTTTTTTTTTTTTTTTTTTTTTTTTTTTTTTTTTTTTTTTTGGGATTTTTAATTTTTATCTACTAGTTGATATTTACTAAATATTCATGTGTTTGGGACTGTGTTTATTGCCGAATCAAAGGGGTGTTTGGGCTTCTTTCTTTTTCTTTTTTTTTTTTTTTTGAATAATTTAGTTATTAAGGGTTGTTTGGAACTGTGTTTATTGCTGAAATAAAGGGGCGTTTGGGCTGTTTTTGTTTAGGTAGATTAAGTTTTGATTGCGCGCTATTTGTTGATTCATATTATATATGTTATTTACGATGAGTCGATGATTAACCGCCTGTTTAATACTCAATCTACTGATACATCATGTTGATTTTGCGGATTTTATGTTTCTGTATGTTGTTTAGAGTTTGTTATTCAATATGAGTTCCTGATTATTTTTGTTAGAGTTTGTCCGATTCACATTTCTCGCTAGGTCACATAAATTTGGCATTTCCTTAAGTCCTCTGTTGTTGTTGCGTACGTCGTTTTGCTCTGGCGGCTATAATGTTTCTGAACTTCATTTCATTAATTATGAGTAGCTTTCAGTTTGAATTCAGTTAACTTTGTAGCTCATTATTAAGATGCTTATGAAGATTTTAGTCATTTATTTCCAGTGTCAGTAATGTGTTTAAATATCTACTCTGCTTCGTTATCCAGTATTATCAATGCTTTGATCTTAGTTAAGATTCTAATACAGATTTTAGCTTCTCGAGGATGATTTAGGCTCTTCTGCACATAGTTGTCACTTTGTTAGCTGCTTCATCTGTTTGTAACAGAACAGTTTGTTTAATGCTAATTCATGCTTTATTGCACTATAAATGGTGGTCTTCTATGATTTCCATTATGTTGTTTGATTTGCTGAATGATTTAAGAACTAGGAACTTATGCAGATTAGTGTGTTGTCTGGTTCTGTAACAGAACCCACAACTTAGGTGAGATTTTCTTTTCTTCTATAACCAGTGATACTAAAGGGTGTTTTCTTATTTTATTGAAGGAAATTTTTTAATATGTCGGGACAACAAAGTATGCAAGGAGATAACGGAGACGAGGCTTCTTCAGCGACGTCAAACAAAGACCGTTCTTTGGTATGGAGGTGCTTTGATAAGATTGAAGGCGAGACTCCTGCTGATAGAAGGGAAAGTTGCAGAAATTGTGGCAATGTGTATAGTGCCAACCCAAGTTCAGGAACATCAAATTTGGGCCGACACATGCGAAGTTGTTTCGACTTTGAAGAAGATGGACGACCAACAAAATGTGCCCCTTTGGATCAGGACATGTATAGAGAGAAAATGGCAATTGCTATCATTAAACATAACTATTCATTTAGTTTTGTTGAACATGAAGCAACAAGACAATTGCACAAATTTCTACATCGAGATGCGAATCCTATTACAAGAAATACATCAAAGGAAGATGTCTTAGCTATATATAGGAGGGAAAAGTCAAATCTAAAAATGAAGTTAGAAAAGGTAAGTAGTAGGATTTGTTTCACCTCTGATTTATGGAGTTCAATAACAAGCGATGGATACATGGCGTTGACGGCTCATTATGTTGATGAAGATTGGGTCTTAAGAAAGAAAGTCTTAAACTTTAGATTCGTTCCGCCTCCTCATACAGGTAAAATTTTAGCATCGGTTTTGATTAGATTTTTGTCAGATTGGGGAATTGATAAGAAGGTCTTTACTGTCACACTAGATAACGCCAAATATAATGATGGTTTAGTAGAAACGGTAAAAAGTCATCTACGTTTGAATAATGTGTTAGTTTGTGATGGTAAATTTTTACATGTGCGTTGTGGAGCACATGTACTAAATCTTATTGTACAAGCCGGATTAAAGGTGATTGAAGGATCAATTGAGAAAGTTCGAGATTCAGTGAAGTATGTTCGGGGAAGTAGTGCAAGAAAGAAGTGTTTTTCAGAATGCATTCAACATTTTCCGTTGCAATGTGGGAGACTTGTTTGTCAAGATGTGGTAACGAGATGGAATTCTACTTACATGATGCTTGATTGTGCATTAGCTTATCAGAATGCTTATGCACGTTTGGATCTAATTGATGAAAATTATGAAAGTTTTCCATCAGAAGACGAATGGATAAGAATTAAGGAAATCACCAAGTTTCTTAAACCTTTTTATGATATCACAACATTGTTTTCGGGAAACTCTTATCCTACCTCAAACTTATACTTTTTGAAAGTATACAAAATTCAGTCGAATATTGAACAAGCAATACACAATTCAGATCCCATTATAAGTAGAATGGGAAAAGAAATGAAGACGAAATTTGACAAGTACTGGGGTGAGTATTGTAAAGTGTTGTCTTTTTCTATTATCATGGATCCTCGGTATAAGGTTAAAATCATTGAGTATTGCTTCTCGAAACTTGAAATGGCAGCCGAAGTACGTGACAAAAAAGTGGAAGATATAATTGATTGTTTGTATGAGCTATATAATGAGTACGAGTTCAATTTTGAGACACGCAATGATCCGTTGGGAGCTAATAATGAAAATGTCAATGATGGTGACACGGTGGACGAGTTAGATGAGTTAGGTGGCTTTGAGTCTTTCCATAGTCGGTTTCGAAGAGTTGAAACAAGTAACAAGTCGGAATTGACATTGTATTTAGTGGAGCCTGAAATTTCTAGAAAAACAAAAATTGATGTTTTACAATTCTGGAAAGAAAATCAAGCAAGGTACCCCCGATTGGCTTTCATGGCTCATGATTTATTGAGTGTCCCAATAACAACAGTGGCTTCTGAATCATCATTTAGTATAGGGGTCGAATCTTGAGTAAATATCGAAACTCCTTATCTCCATCAAATGCCGAGGCGTTGTTGTGCACTCGTGATTGGCTTGATTTAAAAGGTATATTATTTCATTCTCTTTGTAACTTACTCGTTATGCGTTATTTCTATGATTATATATGATATAATATAAGTATTATGAGACTTTATCTCTTTTAATATATTAGATGACGAGGAAGAAGTGGAAGGACTAACAGAAGATCTTGATAATTATAATGATAACTAATGTTTTTTAAGGTAATATACTACTACTGTGTTTATCGTTTTCTGGTAGAATAGCTTAACTTATATGACGATTAGATTTTAAGTTTCCATTGCTGATCTGAGTTTGGATTTGTACAACTGTAAAAGTCAGATTTGTGAGTCTTACAAGAATGTTTCCATGAATAGGAGTCTAAGACCTCTTTTTTGACATGCTACTGGTTTGAAGCTAATGGTAATCAGATAACCATGTGAATGGCTTCATTCTCATGTCGATTTATAGTACTCATGTTATGCTAGCATCTCGTGTTTTAGTTTGGTTATTTAGTTATTGATTTCTCTTTTATTTTTGTTGCAGACACTTGGAATAGGCCATGCGTTCTCCTCGTTTATCTGGCTTTGTGGTAAGTTACAAACTTATGATAATGTTTTTTCTATCTGAATGTCAATTTGAAGTTCAGAAGTATGCCACTGCTTTGTAGAATATGAAAGATTGTTTTATTTCCGTGGTTTGTGTGTGAATGGTGGCAAATACCTACTTTGGTTATGCTGTGTATATAAGTAATTCTGAACTCTCATCAAACTTAGGTATAGCTTTTACACAGATAGTAACATAAGACATGAACTCTTTTAACGATATAAACATATTTGAAGAGGTTGTGTAGTGTATAAGATGAGTGCTTGCTTGAGAAGTTACAAAAAGAGAAGAGAGGGAGTGAGGTAATGCAACTTGTGCACTCATAAAGAATTGTTGGGACAGCTAAGCACTAAACATGTGATTACACCTTCCTTTTTAACATCATTACTGTTTTACACAACCGTGGGCAGCTGCAACTCTAGAATGGCTTTTATTGCTCTGAAAAGTGGGCCTCAGAACCATGGAACAACCACTTTCTTTGCTTGCTTTAATCAGGAAGGTTTATTGATCATTCCCCAATTTCACAGTAGTTACAACCCTGTGCCTCAGCTGCCTCTTTAGTAAATAGTATTACTTCTTTTGGCCCCAGACACTGAAGCTCTGAACCATGTAAACAACCACTCTTGTTTTGCTTAGTATGGAAAGTTCATGAGTTTCTGATAGTAGTAAGAGAGGTATTGACCTGACAGGAAACTGAACTATGAGTTTCTGATGAGGACTTTTGTTTGATTTTCAGGTCTAGCCGTCTAGCCAACAAGAAGACTGTTGCCATTCTGGAAAAGAGAAAAGACCAATATGTTTGATGCGCGTGATGTGTCGTTGCGGTTTAGCAGTTTTAATGCCTACTCAAGTTTTAAATTTATATTTAGCCAACTTATCAATAACACACACACTTAACGAGCAGTGTACCCGATCAGTATGAATATAATGGTAAGTAGAGTGTCGATCACTAAGAGTGGAACGTATTATCTAGTTATTCTAATCAGTATTTTAATATATTAAGTTAGCTATACAATCTAATCTAACGCAAGGGGGTTCAGCCTGAGAGACTGACACGATTTGGTTGCAATTAAATAATAAACTAGACCAATAGGCACGAATCAGCAAGTAGCACACACGTACACAGATAAATACTCGAGACAATAAGAGGGCTGTCCTTATGATAAGTAGTTTGTCACTTGTTTTATTGCTAGTGTTATATGAAGTGTATAGTCCGATGCAACGCACCGAGATTAAGTCCTTTCTCGTTGGTTCTAATCTTATCGGCGAGTAAACCCTTAATGATTACTTATGACTATCCCGTTTATCTTTCTCCTACTTTTCTACAGACCATAGAATACATAGTCATCTAATAAACAGGCGAGGGCAGAGGCATGGCGACCCGATCAACGCTCAGCTAGACACAGAGGTTATCAATGCACTAATAAAAGTCACCAATGACATCAACATATAAACTTTAATTAATGAGAAAGCAGTTTTAAGGGAGTGCAACCTTTCCGTTGTCACGTTACACAAGCCACCAATCTTGACCAATTAAAGTTTACTAACACAATAAAACAAAACTACTTAATGAATTAAACATATGCAGCACCTTCTTACAGCTCTTGTATCTTTGATTTGGGTGTGTCTTGTGCTGCTGCCTTGACTGAATTCGTCCTAGGTTTCTTTACTTCAGTCTTCGGTTATAATATATGTCACCCGAAATTCGTCTGGTCTTGGGGTATTTATAGTTTTTGTCTGAGGGTGAGATGCGGCGCATCTTGTAAGTAGATGCGGCGCATGTACTTAACTTCGCGTGGGGTCCAAGATTATAATATTCAGGAATATTCGTACACCGCCAGAAGATGCGGCGTATCTTCATCTTTGGATGCGGCGCATGTCCTCTTGTATCTTGGATCGTATCTGGTGAAATATTGATAGTGATGCGGCGCATGTAATGAGTGAGATGCGGCGCATCTGGAGCAGAACAAGTTGGTTATTCTTCGTTGACCAAAGTTTCATATGCGGCGCATGGGATAAATCCATGCGGCGCATTCTTTAAAGTCAGGCAGTGGTCTTCATTCTCTTCATTCCAATCAACCAATTCCAATCTTGATCATTTTACTCCGTTTTTAGTCCATAATCGCTAAGTTTCACCAAATGCTTGTTTTTACCTGAGAATTACAAAAGTAAACGATTAAGTATCAATCCTCATACATAATATAGTAAAACAAGTCAAATTAATAGGATAAATGATACTAATAAAATGTACTTATTTGAGTTCATCAAATATCCCCCCACTTGAACTTTACTTGTCCCCAAGTAAACCTTAGAATTAATCTTATGAAAATGTATCCTAAAAATGTTAGGATTTATTTTTATATTTAAGCATGTATTCGTCTTTTGTCATAATCACACAACTAAACACTTAACGAATTAGAAGTAGAATAAAATATTTCGATAAAAGCAAATCTAATCGTTTAACTGTCCAGTCGCGACGAATATTCTATCATAAGCTTGTCAAGTATACACATCTCCACCACTAAAGCTAAGGAATAACAAGTCTAAAGCGGTAAAAAGGGTTTTTAGGCTTAAGGGTTAATTATTCTTAATCACTATCGATCTCAAATTCCAGAAAAGGCAACAAAATCACAAATACATGATCGAATCCACGAACACGATACTTGCAATTGCTCAAATCCTTAACTCGAATAGGCTAAAGATAGGTCCAAACTTCACCAATAATAATATATCAAAAAGGGCGACAAAATCATAAATACATAGCCGAATCCACGACTACGATACTTAAGATTGCTCAAATCCCTAATCTCAATAAATCAAAGGTTTGGTTGGATAAAGAATAATAGGGTATGGATAATATTTGGGATATAAATTGGTGTAAAATGAAAAATAAACAAAACAAATAAATTAAAATCCTAAGTGTGGTTAATCACTATCCCAACCATCCCATGAATAAGACTCATATCATTGAATAACTCACGCTTTAACACTTGAAACACACGCTTTAGGTAGACACGAATTATACTCAACAAGATCTTAATCAAAGAATAAACCTTAGTTGACGTTCCCATAACTGCCAACTCCCATTCAATCCATAAATATATAACAACTAGTGGTGATATCGACCACTTACATACCTTTACATCGTTGGTTTAAAAACAAACATCCAACTCTTCTTTTTTCTTTTTCTTTTCTCATTTTTTCGATTTTTTTTTTTTTTTTTTTTTTTTTTTTTTTTTTTTTTTTGACATAAACATAGATGTGTAAAATTTCACCACATCACCAAAACAATAATTCTGGATAATTTTTCCATACTTTTCATGACTTCAGAAATAACGGTAATAGTGAAAGTAGTAAACACACGAAAAATAAACTCAAAAATATACAATATTTACTTTCACTCCAATTGCATTGTGCAATTTCCCGACCTAACCATAGATAATGAATTACGCACACGAACACAGGTAATGTAAGGAAACACACTTTGCCTAAAGCAATTAACCAACCACGGATTCTAATCTACAGGGTAGGCTAAGGTGTAAGGGTGTAACGAAACATTTTAAACATTGGTGTAAGAAACGAAAGGAATGGCTCTGAGTGTTTTTCTAGGGGTATCTTACTCTAAAAGTGAGAGTAACAAAAGGGTTTATACGGGGGTTAACTAACCAGTGTAGTTAGCTAATAACACATAACATATAAAGGCTTTTTGGGTGTAATCCTAGAAATTTACCAATTTAGACAAGTCATTCCAATTATATAAAATAATACTTATTATGGTGGTCTCGAATAGTATACAAGCCAAGTTCTAAAGTTTACAAGTCACCGGCACACTCATAGATTTGTGAGTTTTGAAAAATCACAATTTTTGAAAATAACGTCTTGTGTGCTGCTATCCAACTTAGACTTTAAACAAAAACATGCTAAAAATTTTAAATTTTTGATATATTAAGCACATTTTAAGCATATTTTGAAAAGTTTAGGACAAGTAAGTGTTAAGTTGTTCTAATTCTCCAATCCCCCCACTTAAGTTAAACAACGTCCTCGTTGTTTGTATAAAAGGTTAAAAACTGGAAAATAAAAGAATTAGAACAGAAAAACTCCCCTGAGATTTGCTCGGTATGATCCTCCATTAGTAGGAGAGCAAAAATCATCTTTCTTGTGGATTAGAACGTTTAAGCTTCATATAAGATGTATCCACAGGAAATGCAGGAATCTATAATACCACCAACACTTTAAAACACACCTAAGATAAGAAAGGTTCAACTTGCATAATACATTAGTAGTTAGGTAAAAATAAAACATAAAAACTTAAAATGAAAATCATCAGGTCAGTCGATGCGCCGTATCTTATGGAAGAAGATACGCCGTATCGAGCCTGGAATAAATACGGATCAGAATAAAAGATGCGCCGCATCCTTAACCAGGGATGCGCCGCATTAAAAATAAACTGATAAAAAGTTTTAAATTCGAAAAGTAAAAATGCAGAAATATAAAGATATGACCATTGCAGGAGATGCGTCGCATCTCAGGATGGAGATGCGCCGTATCCTCATGCGGTCTGACTGACTCGACACATAAACAAAATAATAAAAAGATAAATCTGGGTTGTCTCCCGGTAAGCACTTGTCTTTATTCCAGAGTCTTCAAGTTAGACTCACGTTCAGCTCTTTTAATATCGATCATTTATTCCTACATGGCCACGTAGGATCCATTTAGCAACTAAATCGTCACGTATATATTCAGGTCCCAAATTCAAAACTCCTTTATAGAATCCTTCCATTATTTGATATGGGTACTCAATCCCTCTCTTTATGTCATCATTACTAATAAAAAGGAATGGAGAGAATTTGTAGCAGACCCTATTAGTAGCATGTTTAAACCCAGGGTGAGTTCGGGGCATCATATAAGTGATAATGTCGCTTCCACATTGAAAGGTGATCTTTCCTTCAAATCGTTTTGCATTAATAGTGATCTCCCTACAAAATGGTTTTCCAACAATCACGTCACCCATACTGTTGTCACAATAGGCATTCATGTCTTCAACCACGGCGAACTCGGTAACAATAGTAAAGCGTCCAACGAAGATCGGGACATTAATGAAGGCTCCAACAACATTCTTTCCCTTGTACTCCACTTTATTTCTCATAATAGCATTGTAAAAGCTTCTTGACATGACATTGATTGGTAAAATAGGAAAGAAATTGGCGTCAATACACTTGTACCCAATCATGCATGGGAATTGCAAATTGTAAGCACAATCGGCGTGGATCCTTCTACCGTAATCCCAAGAACCATCATATCCCTCAAATTCATCGTAATTCCTAGTATTAATAACGTTGACTTTCGGACTATCCACAATTTCTCCTTCTTCTAACTCAGATTCCGCATTGTCCATGATTAGGTCATTGGATTCCAATGGTCCATCAAGGTCATTAAGTTCAATGCAGTCCCCGTCGTAACGTTCGGGTGATTTATCATGCACTAATATATCATTCATAAAGTTGGCTTCGAAGTCGAAGTCAATCAGTTCTCCGAATCCTTTCATTTTCCTTCTGAAATAATCACAAAAGCATCAGTAGGATCTGTTCGCAAGAAGAAAAACTAACAAATATAGAGACGGATATAAGAATAAAAATAACTGATATTGGCAGACGATACGCCGTATCCAAAAAGTTGGACACGCCGTATCTTATAATCGTTAAAATTAAATCAGACTTTTATTCAGAAAATAGATACGCCGCTTAGGAAATTATGAATGCGCCGTATCGAATTAAATTAATCAAAAATCGATATTTATTAAAATTAAATGCGTCGTATTAACGAAAGTTAATGCGCCGTATCTTCGTTACGTTTCGAAATACAAGATTTTTGATTCAGAGGATGCGCCGTATCGATAAAAATCGATGCGCCGTATCTGTTTAATAATTCGCAAACTGTTTTTAATTAAAATAATAGATACGCCGTATCTGCTAGAGCAGATGCGTCGTATCGCGTTAACGTTTAGAAAAAATTTTTATAAAAAACAGATACGCCGTATCTTGGGGAAAAGATGCGTCGTATCGAATTAATTAAACGCGTTGTATTTTATAAAAAGTTGAACGCAATACGCCGTATCTGAGAAATCAGATGCGCCGTATCGTTCGATTTAGCTCAATACAACGATAGCAGAACACACAAAAAATACGAAAAATAAAACAAATAAAAACACACAAAAATAAACACAAATAAAAGCAAACAAATAACACACAAAAACAGAAAATATGCAAAATAGTACAATGAATGCAAATTAATCTAATACACAACAAAATTAGCGGTTAGATAAAAAATTAAAAACCTAGTTAAAATACTAATCAAATTAACAGATAATAACAATTCACTCCCCGGCAACGGCGCCAAAAACTTGATGCGCGTGATGTGTCGTTGCGGTTTAGCAGTTTTAATGCCTACTCAAGTTTTAAATTTATATTTAGCCGACTTATCAATAACACACACACTTAACGAGCAGTGTACCCGGTCAGTATGAATATAATGGTAAGTAGAGTGTCGATCACTAAGAGTGGAACGTATTATCTAGTTATTCTAATCAGTATTTTAATATATTAAGTTAGCTATACAATCTAATCTAACGCAAGGGGGTTCAGCCTGAGAGACTGGCACGATTTGGTTGCAATTAAATAATAAACTAGACCAATAGGCACGAATCAGCAAGTAGCACACACGTACACAGATAAATACTCGAGACAATAAGAGGGCTGTCCTTATAATAAGTAGTTTGTCACTTGTTTTATTGCTAGTGTTATATGAAGTGTATAGTTCGATGCAACGCACCGAGATTAAGTCCTTTCTCGTTGGTTCTAATCTTATCGGCGAGTAAACCCTTAATGATTACTTATGACTATCCCGTTTATCTTTCTCCTACTTTTCTACAGACCATAGAATACATAGGCATCTATTAAACAAGCGAGGGCAGAGGTATGGCGACCCGATCAACGCTCAGCTAGACACAGAGGTTATCAATGCACTAATAAAAGTCACCAATGACATCAACATATAAACTTTAATTAATGAGAAAGCAGTTTTAAGGGAGTGCAACCTTTCCGTTGTCACGTTACACAAGCCACCAATCTTGATGAATTAAAGTTTACTAACACAATAAAACAAAACTACTTAATGAATTAAACATATGCAGCACCTTCTTACAGCTCTTGTATCTTTGATTTGGGTGTATCTTGTGCTGCTGCCTTGACTGAATTCGTCCTAGGTTTCTTTACTTCGGTCTTCGGTTATAATATATGTCACCCGAAATTCGTCTGGTCTTGGGGTATTTATAGTTTCTGTCTGAGGGTGAGATGCGGCGCATCTTGTAAGTAGATGCGGCGCATGTACTTAACTTCGCGTGGGGTCCAAGATTATAATATTCAGGAATATTCGTACACCGCCAGAAGATGCGGCGTATCTTCATCTTTGGATGCGGCGCATGTCCTCTTGTATCTTGGATCGTATCTGGTGAAATATTGATAGTGATGCGGCGCATGTAATGAGTGAGATGCGGCGCATCTGGAGCAGAACAAGTTGGTTATTCTTCGTTGACCAAAGTTTCATATGCGGCGCATGGGATAAATCCATGCGGCGCATTCTTTAAAGTCAGGCAGTGGTCTTCATTCTCTTCATTCCAATCAACCAATTCCAATCTTGATCATTTTACTCCGTTTTTAGTCCATAATCGCTAAGTTTCACCAAATGCTTGTTTTTACCTGAGAATTACAAAAGTAAACGATTAAGTATCAATCCTCATACATAATATAGTAAAACAAGTCAAATTAATAGGATAAATGATAGTAATAAAATGTACTTATTTAGTTCATCAATGTTCTTCTTGCAACTTCCGAGACCAATTTGTTGTTTATTTTGGCATTCGGAAATTTAAACTTTGGAGACTTTTTGTTTAGTTTATTTTTCTATGTATTCAACTTTAAAATTTGGTTTACTTCGGCAATTGGATGTTCGACTTTAAAGTTTGTTCCCCGTTAACTAGTTATTTAATCAATATGAGGTGTTTGGCTCGAGGAGATTTTTTTGTTTGTAGAAAATTTTAGTCTTTTGATGTCTTTTTTTGCCCGTTTGGTCCGCGCCTGTTTGGCCCGTGCCCGTTTGGTCCGCGCCCGTTTGACCCGAATTTTAGAAGTCGCCCGTTTCGCCCCCGCCCGTTTGACCCGTTGCCCGAACCCGCCCGGCCCGCCCGTTTTGCCACCTCTAGTTACATGTGAAAAATGGATTTAAATGAGCCATTTTCTAGTCGAATAACAAGAGTTCCAAAAATAAGTAATTGACATAATAATGTTCGATATGAAAGGTGAGTTAAAAAAAAAGGTCTCGTTAGGCTATAAAATGATGAGACAAGATTCGAATTAATGTATAACTTGATTATCTAGCCATCCAATAAATAGGAGGTCATATATATAGATAAGATGAAATACGAAAACTCAAAGAAATAATTTGAAAGCTAGAAAGATTCTAACGAAATAAATAAAAGATGCATGAGTTATTTAAATCACAAGTGTGAATAGATATGCGTCGAACAGCCTTACCACACCAAAAATGGTGGTGATATCACGTCGAAATGGACTAGTATTTGATGGTTTATGCACGAACTCGATAGAACTTCCACAAAAGAATCGAGATCAACACTTTATGTTTGGAAAATGATTCGAATGATTAGAGTATGATCTTGTTTTCTCTCGAATGGACTAGATAGGAGAGAATACTTAGAAAATATTGAGTGTGAATGAGTGTGAGTGAACAAGAGGGTGTGTACGTATATGTATATGCATAGGTCGAGTATATTGTTTTAAATTCAACAAGTTGGGATTGTATTAATGTCGAATGGAGGGATAAGGGGACAAGATAAGAGGAGGGGGAATATAACTAGATAGGAACTTGAGTGTTAGTCAAGTGGATGTAGGTGTATCTAGGTTTAGGAAATAGAATGGTGTGTACATATATTAGTTCGACATATACATGGTCCAAACCACTTTCTAACATGTACAAAAAGTATAGAAAAGGTGTAAAACATTTATAGAGTCTTGAGGTCACCTTTAAACATAAATCGAATAGATAAAAATGGTTTTGGTCGATTTCGAATTAACCCTTATATGAGTTGTATATGTGTTGAATGTGGTTACCTTTTGGTCTCGTTATAGGATCAAACGTTCGAATCGAACAATAGAATTTGTCAATCCTGAATCCTTGTAGTATAGGGATTCGAGTCATGTAAAATAATGTGTAGCTCATGTATCGAATTATGGAATAAGAGAGACCAAGTGAAGGTGAGTTGTGTCGAGTAGTATAAAAGAGAAAATAAAACTTGGGCTGGAATTTGTATTGGGCTTGAATAGTGTTGGGTTTAGAATAAGAATTTGTGATCCGTTTAGTGTTTATTTATGTATTGGACTATCGTGGTGCGCATGTAAGCTTGTTCCAAAGTATTGTGCATCACGTAACAACGTGTTTGAATAGAATTGTAATAAACAAAATTTTCAAATTTTGCTCGTAGAATGGTTAAGTGAACAGTAATGATGGGTTAATAAGCAAAAGATTTTGTCTTTGTTCCTCAACATATCTAAGGTCAACACATAAATAATCAAGAAAGGACATTCTTTCATCATTCTCTTCTATTGTAAGAAGAGTGTGTATATTTTTTATGGAGATTGTGACTCATTCACCATTTCTTGCAGATTCTTTACCAACTGCAACCTTTTCATCATCTGTTAGAGCCATAAGTACCCTCATTTTAACCATTTGATCATCATCTGATGATACTTCTTTAGCCCAGTCATATACTTCAGCAACAAGACTTTTTTTTTAGCTGGAGGAGTTAGGGCGTAGGTTTTGAGGTGGAGGCTTCATAAGTTAAGAGTGACAGCTTGGCCTTAACTTTGTTGTATTTAGCCTTATAGTCCTTCTGGATTTTAGGCTCAGTTTTGTTTTATGATGTTTATGTGTAGGTGGGTTGTTTAGGTTGGAGCCTGTTTTTGTTAGGTGAAGGGTATGATGGTGTGGAAGTTTTGACATAGCAATCTCGTGCAAGATGTCCAGTTTTACCACACTTGAAGCATTCAGTTGTGTCTGATGCTTTTGACCCACTGAACCTCAGAGTTGTTTTTAAAGAATCTTTTGAATTTTGCTAGAAGCGCCCTTTCATGGAACTCTTTAACAAGATTCTCAAAGTATTATTCGCTGCTTCTTGTCTCTTCTTCATCTTCAGGACTGTCTTGAAAGTCATATACAATAGAGTTAGAGAAGAAAGCAATAGATATGGGTTTAGTTGTCTAGGTCAGATCTTTTTTCTGGTCAGCCTCATTGATTCTGTCAATGATTCTCTCTTTATATTTGAATTTTCCAAAGAGAGTGGCTAAGTCTAGATCTCTAACATGGTTAGAATTCCTTAAGCTTTGATAAAAGCTTAGCCATTTTTTAGGTAGACTGTTGACAAAACCAACATTTATTTCTTTTTTCTCAAGTTTGACACCATCATTGGTAAGTTTATTCAAGAGAACTTTGTACCTGGTGAAAGTTTGAGAGACATTTTCACCTTCTAAATATTTGAAGGAATTGTATGCTAGTTTTAGGTCCATGACCCGGTTTCCTTTGACTTTAGATGGACTTTCTTGTGACAGACACAACTCTTCACACGTTTCTTTGGTAGTGTGACAGTTTATGACCTATTCCTTGAGGTCATCTGTAAGACATGAAATGATGAGGCTCTTTAGGCGTTGGTCAAGATTGACAACCCTTCGTTCATCATTTGACCACTGTGGTTCTGGTTTGTCCAGACAAGCTATGGAAAACGTAGAGGGGAGGGGGTGAACACGTTTCCGTTTAAAAACTTAAATATTTTGTATCAAACACCCGATCAAGTGTGACGTAATATGAAAAGTGTCAACAATGGTCATACAATAACTAGAGATGGTATAAAGTAAACTACAACACAAACACAATCAAACCATGACACAAACATAATCAAAATAATACAAGCAACAAACTACACAAAGATAAATGCTAAAATAAACGTAAAGAGGTAAGTAAAGAAAGCGCAAACTGGAAACGATGATTTATAGTGGTTCGGTCACGAAGCTGCTCTTCGCCCTACTCCACTCCTCGAGTACCCAACTCGAGAGTTAATTCACTAATCAACAAGCTCCCTTCTTGGCGGAGAAAACCATACAACGTCGCTTACAATATTTTCCGACACCAAGCTAGATGTCGAGTTCTTCTTCGGGTAAAACCAAACCCGTTATGTTTTATGGCCCAACATAACAAACCTTATGTTTTGAGGCCTAAACACATAAACCGTGTCGCTTACATTATTTTTCGACATTAAGCTAAATGTCGAGTACTAATCTAGCTAGTACCAATCTCACTCGCGATCTACCCGATCCTCACAAAGCACACAAGCTACAAGATCCACATGATCTACACTCGATCTACCCGATCTACTCACGATCTACCCGATCTACTCACGATCTACCCGATCTTCACATGATCTACCCGACCTATACATGATCTACATGATCAACTTAATCTATAGGATCTTCATGATCAACCTAAATATGGAGACAAGAACTTGATGTACGATGACATACAAGAAGTACGTAACTAGTGTTACAAGTGCACTAAACTATGACTACAACACTTTGTATCTTTGTGATACGATGTGTTCGCACTAGTAGAGGAATGAAGGTGATCACTTGAATGGATGACTGGATCACTCTTAAACAAAAATAAACTAACTACATGATCAAAGATATTAGATTGGAGTGGGTAGATAAAGAACAAAAAGTTCTGTGTGAAAAACCTTGTCAAAATGTGTAAAATGGTCCACTATTTATAGAGGAAGAAAAAACTAGCCGTTACAGACGGACGGTACCACTAATTGTCAGACGGCACCACTAAATTTAACGGTGCCGTCGTGTATTTAGTGGTGCCGTCCGTACCAAAAAATGCTCACTTTTTTGTTCTTAGTGGTGAAGGTTTATTTGTGGATGTTTGGAGTTGTTTTTTTTTTTTTTTTTTTTTTTTTTTTTTTTTTTGGGGGGGGGGGGGGGATAGATGTTGGGATTTTTAAACTAATTTTTCAAAATAAAACATTTCTTTTTAATTCAAAAATAATTTATAAAATGTATTTTTGAAAAATGTTTTGTCACATTCATAAAAATGTGGAGTTTAAAACAAAAAAATTATTTCTTTGATCATCCGTCAAGTTCTAAATTTATTTGTTCATACCTTAAGTGATTTACGTCGGGATGGAAATCTACAACTCTGTTGAAGCATACTTGAGACGTCGAGAGATGTTGATATAACTATTCATTGATGATTTGTGTTTACAAGTAACTTGCGCATTTTACGTAATGCATTACAAGTTACATGTTTGTCATTATTAAAACTGAAGAAACCGTTTAGTTTAAATATCATAATATTTGCACTAACACAAGCAACAGTTTTTGGCATATATGGCCCATTTGTAATAGTTTTCATAAATTGAGGTTCTATACTCACAATGTGATATAGAAACATCTTTTTTTTCCATTTAGTAAGTTTTTCTTCCTCAAGTTTAGGAGCAGCAGTGTAGCTAACCCCTATCATTTAAAAGTTGAGGGACTTCATTGTTTGCCATGGTGGATCTTGATTTTAAAAACTTTGATCAATCTGTATGATAAAAGTTTTACAAATCAAAAGGCTCTGATATCGCTTGTTGGACCCTTTATAATGTGTTATAACTTATTGTTTAAGTTAAACTACGTTCCAAGCAAACATTATAACGTATATAAACAGTTCAAATATAGAAATAAGTAAAGCAGTTTATAAAACGTGACACAAAGTAAAATTTCAACGTTTAAATTCTTTATTGATAAGAATAAAAGATTGGCAGGGTTTGCTTGCGGAATGAACCCAGTTGAATGACAATGTGTGTGTGATCTCCTTTCAAACTTAAACTAACAACATGTGCTAAAAATTTAAGTACCAACTATACTTACTCGATGAACGTTCGGTGGCCTAGTTAGGTTCGAGGAGTAATGATCTTCTTGAAAACTTTGTTATCTGTTACAAGAGATGCATTACTCTTATACATGCATTCCCTTTTATAGTAGGGAATTTGGGTTTCAAAGGGTTCCTATAGTACACGTGTTAAACATCCAACGGATGTTCTAAATCTAATACAAGGTTACATCTACTTTAGGGAACAATTGAGTATAATGTTTGTACTTTCATACCAACTATGACATTTTGTCATTCCCAAGTAGATTTTACTTTATCTTTTGTATAAAGTATCTTTTTTTCGGCCTTTGAAACCATCTAGATGCTAAGAGACTTTTTGCTCGGCATCTTTATGCAGAGGAGATCACCATCATTCAACAAGGTATTGCCACCCTTGCTGAATTGAATTTCTTCATTTGGACTTGGTCATCAATTACTGATCCACATCAGTAATCTTGAAGTGAAGACTTTGTGTATCTTCAAGGATTATAAAGAAGTCGAGGTTAAACTTCATTCTTCAGTTCAACTTTGGCTAGGTGTAGGGGTGAGCTGAATATGTCTTCAACTTTGTAGGTTGTGTGAGTTGAATGTGTCTTCGGCATTGTGCACTGACGTTGGCGTCAGTGTATTCAGCTTTGTGTTGGTATGTGAGCCGAAGGTGTCTTCAACTTTGTTGAGCAGAATGTGTCTTCAGCTTTGCATACTGAAGTTGTCTTCAGTATCCAGTACTTAAGGTATTTTCTATTCGAATCCTAGTTCAGGGGAAGTGGGTACTCAACTGAACCAACAATTATCAGTATATATTGAACTAATGTATTTGTACGTAATTATACATATTAAAACGAAAACAGGAGTTACTGTGACATATAAATAAATACACGAGATTGTACATATACGAACGACTCATAGTATTCCTCTTTATGAGATTAAGTAAGGTTATCCATAAATATTCCTTTTTAACTTTCCGCAATCAATAACGACTCATGTTATTCATCTTTGTAAGTTTAGTCAACGCATGGGTTTAAAAATAGACTTAAATTATTATTTGCATGAATATAATATTAAAATAAAGACACGACCTTACACGTTACTGTGAAATGAATATAAATAGACGAGATACTTCTTGTAACAACGACACTTATTTTTTCAAAGTCTATGTGCTACAAAACAAATAGAATATCTATAACATGATATCAATAGTTAAATTTAAGAACAAACTAAAAACCATGCCATTTTTACAAAGTCAAATCATTTGTGCAACAAAAATCTGTATAAACTATTAATCCATATTAAGACATAATAAAAAAATTATGTAAAAACTATAAGTATAAACTTTTTATATAGATTTATAGAAAAAATCTTAAACATTACAAAACTATAAATTATTAATTGTCCTAATATTTAACTTTAAAACAAAGTTATTGAAATATTATTACTCGTAATATTATCCGCGCAAATCTTGTGCATGCTCGGGCTCTAAAATTATTATTTATTATACTAGAGGTGAGATCTATGACAATCATATGTTATCTAAAGAACAAAGCAGAAGATCCTAGCCATACAACATCCTTTCATCCAACGATGGAGATGGAAGCAGAAAATAACAAACAAGGGCAAAAACGTAATTCCTGCTCATTTAAATATA
Source organism: Artemisia tridentata subsp. tridentata (assembly GCA_021014915.2). NCBI lineage: Eukaryota > Viridiplantae > Streptophyta > Magnoliopsida > Asterales > Asteraceae > Artemisia > Artemisia tridentata. The sequence continues at coordinate 284,434,733 of CP139503.1, forward strand.
AAAACCCATTTTTCACTTCTTTTTTTTTTAACAACATATATTGCAAACGGTAAATCTTCAAACTACGAAAAATACACCATCACGACGAGAATTAAATTATCTTTCTATAGATATGCACTTTTATATAATTTCGACGATTTTTTTTTTCAAAATTTTCGTCGAGAAAAATCACGAAAAATACACCATCACGATTTACATTTTTTCGTAAATCATACGTGATTTACATTTTTTCGTAACAAAATAAAAAAACATAATCACACGTGATTTCATGAATTTGTTTTATAAAAGAAAGGGATAAGCTGATTTGATATTAAAGATCACATGTGATTTATTACTTTAAAGATACATGTGACGTGTGAAATCATATGTGATTTTTTTCTTTTCTTTTTTTGTAACCTGAGTTTCCGAAATCACATCTGATTTTTTAATGTGATTTATAAAATCACACATGATTCGTTTTTTGTTGTGATGTAAATCACATGTGATTTGTGTGTAAATCACATGTGATTCACCATAAAACATAATTTCAGGTAAAATCACATGTGATTTGAGGTAAATGTTTAAATATCTATGGTTTACTTTATCATAATTACTATTTTATTGAATAAATTATGCATTATCAAAAGTAAGAAAAATACAATATTACACAAAAATGTTTTCATATACGTTTCACATACAACTTGATATTAATATTTACCAGTATCCATCTTCGTAGAAAGATCATCCCAATACTTCAATTCTTTATCCATCTTCGTGTAAGCAAACTTCTGGGCCCAAACTATGACTACAAAAGACTCTACTAACTCAAGCCATATTATAAAGAAAAATTACACGTTTGGTCCCTGTGGTTTGCTCAGATTTCATGTTTAGTCCCTAAGTCGTTTTAATTACACCAGAGATACCTATTTTTGAAACCTTGCACTCATTTAGCCCCTATTTTGGATGGGTCGTTAGTTTGACCGTTAAGTGTTTAAATAATATTTGTCCGTTAGTCCCTCCGTTAATATTTTTTGCACCTTTAGTCCTCATTTTCTAAAATGAATTAAAAAGGGCAGCATGACTCGAAATCGGGTCTTGTTGCTCAAAAACCAACGCCCCAACAATTGAACTAAGCGTCCAGTGGTGTAATTATATCAAAATAAATTATATTTAACCTTTTTTTGGCTCAAACTCGTTTTTATCCGTTTTCGTCTATTTTTATACGTTTTCGTCCCTTTTTTTAAATTTTTATATTTTTTTCGTCCGTCTTTTTATGTTTTTTAACGTGTTTTTACGTTTTCGTCTGTTTTTTTACGTTTTCGTCCATTTTTTTTACGTTTTGGTTCTTTTTTTTTTACGTTTTTGTTCATTTTTTTACGTTTACCTCCGTTTTTATTTGCTTTTGTCCTTTTTTTACGTTTTCCACCGTTTTTATACATTTGCGTCCGTTTTATTACATTTTGTCCGTTTTTTACGTTCTCGTCCTTTTTTTACGTCTTCGTCCGTTTTTTTACGTTTTTATCCCTTTTTTTACGTTCTCGTCCGTTTTTTTACGCTTTCGTCCTTTTTTTACGTTTTTGACTTTTTTTTACATTCTCGTATGTCGAACAAAAACTAAAAAAAAAGACGAAAACGTATAAAAAGAGAGAAAACGTAAAAAACATACAAAAACGTATAAAATGAAGGAAAATGTAAAAAATGGACGAAAGCATAAAAAAAAGACAAAAATGTAAAAAACGAAGGTGAACATATAAAAATGGTTGAAAACGTATAAAAACGGAAAAAAACGTTAAAAACGGACGAAAATGTATTAAAACGGACGAAAACGTAAAAAACGGACGAAAACATATAAAAACGTTCGAAAACGTTAAAAAAAGGGACAAAAACGTAAAAAAAACGAACGAGAACGTAAAAAAATGGAAAAAAACGTAAAAAACAGACTGAAAACGTAAAATCACGGACAAAAACATAAAAAACAGACAAAAATGTAAAAACATGGACGAAAACGTAAAAAAAAAAGGGACGAAAACGTATTAAAACAGACGAAAACGTATAAAAACGAACGAAAATGTATAACAACGGACAAAAACGTAAAAAAAAAACAGACGAAAACATTTAAAAACAGACGAAAACGTATAAAAACGGACGGTAACATAAAAAAAGGGACAAAAACATACAAAACGTTTAAAAACAGACCAAAACGTATAAAAATGGACGAAAACATAAAAAATAGACGAAAACGTAAAAAAACAGACGAGAACAAATAAAAATGGTTGAAAACGTAAAAAAATGAACGAAAACGTAAAAAAAGGGACAAATACGTAAAAAAATGGACGAAAACGTATAAAAACGTAAAAAAAGGACAAAAACGTAAAAAATGACAAAAATATAAAAAAGGGGCGAAAACGTAAAAAATTGACAAATACGTAAAAAAAAAGGACGAAAACGTATAAACACGTAAAAAAGGACAAAATGTAAAAAAATGACAAAAATATAAAAAATGGGCGAAAACGTAAAAAAACGGAGGAGAACGTAAAAAACGAAAAAAAAGGTAAAAAACGGACGAAAACATAAAAAAACGGACGAGAACGTATAAAAACAGACGAAAACGGATAACAACGAGTTTGAGCCAAAAAAAGGTTAAATAGAATTTCTTTTGATATAATTACACCACTGGACTAGCGTTGGTTTTTGGGCAACAAGACCTGAGTTCGAGCCATGATGCCCTTTTTAATTCATTTTAGAAAATGAGGACTAACGGTGCAAAATATATTAACGGAGTGACTAACAGGCAAATATTATTTAAACACTTAACGGTCTAACTAACGGCCCATCCAATATAGGGACTAAATGAGTGCAAGATTTCAAAAATAGGTATCTCTGGTGTAATTAAAACGAGTTAGGGACTAAACATGAAATCTGAGCAAACCACAAGGACCAAACGTGTAATTTTTTCTATTATAAATCAAAATAACCTCAATACATCTACTCATCACACAACCATCATAATTACCATTACCAGTCCAAAAATAACACCAAATCTTCATATTCCAGAACTCCCCGACATTAAAATTCAACAAACATTTAAAAGTGCAATTATATCAAACACAACTATTTACATACTTTTCACTCCAACTAGCAGGGTACCCGCGCACGTTGCGGCGGCGAATATCCTGAAATAAAACTTTCCTGTGAATCATGTATTTCAGTTAATTATGTTCTTTTTGACAATAAATTTACGGTTATCAAGAATTTCGTATAGCCCGTGCCCGTTCGGGCTCGAACCCGTTGGCCCGTGCCTGTTCGGGCTCGAGCTCGTTTGGCCTGCGCCCGTTCGGGCTCAAGCCCATTTGGCCCGTTGCCCGTTCGGGCTTTAATATTTGTATAATGTGCTTTATTATTTGTATTAGTGAAATTTAATGCAGAATTTGTGTTTAATTTGGTTGCACAATATGCTTGATAATTTGTATTTCTTATGTAAGGGGTGTTTTAATAACTGTATTAATTGTATTTATTGATCAGTTAATTAATTGACTACATTAAATAGCATTAATGTGGTGTTTTGTTGTACAATATGCTTATTGTCTTGTACGTCTGAAAATTATGTGCATTAAAGTGTTGTACACTATGTTTCTTTTCTTGTAAGTAGTAGTCATTATAGTCATTAATAACATTGACCACTTTAATAGCATTAATGTTGTAAGTCTGAAAATTACACCATGCTTATTTTTTTGTACACTATGCTTATTTTGTTGTAAGTCTGAAAATTGTGTGCATTAAAGTGTTGTAAACATTGCTTAATTTCTTATAAGTCTTAAAATTTTGGAGAGAGAGTGCTTCCTCCATTATATGTAACTAGCAGGGTACCCGCTCGTTGCGGCGCCGGGTACCATAAATTAATATTTTCTGTTGAATCATGTATGTTGACATAAATAAATGCCTAAAAACATTATCAATATTTATTCATATCTCTATGTTTTGATGATCACAAAATGTAAACTCATTAAAACATAAACTTATAAGTTAAACAAGTACTTAGTTGTAAATATTCACTTCTACAACTAAAATCACTTAAGGTATGAATGAACTAATGCTTAATCAATTATATGATCAAAGGAACATTTTCTTAATAACTAGATTTTTTATAAAACATCAAAAACATTTTATATATTTTTGAAAAACATTTTTGGTATTAAATAAAAATGTTTAATCTTTTATAAAAATATGAATTCAAATTTTTAACCAAAATCAGTTAAAATGTTCCAGAAAAACCTTCCCCACAAAAGGACAAAATTGGCCAACGTTCAGTAGGGGCGGCCCCCTTAATTTTGCTAGGCGGCCCCCTTAATAATTAAGGGGACCGCCCCTTATTTAAGGGGACCGCCCCCGCTCCAGTAGGCTCCAGCTGTCCAGTTTTTCTCCCTATAAATACCAGCCTTCCCCTGGATTTTTACTTACCCTTTTGCACTAAAACTTTTTGTTGTAGATCTCATTTCATATCTTAAATAAACCTTTGATCATGTAATCTTAAGCACTGGTTTCCAAGTGATCCAAGCTTCCACCATTCAAGTGCAAAAGAAGAATACTTCTATCAATCAAGATTAGAAGTATTACAACTTAGTATCATTTTGTTACTTAAGTTGTGTGTTTAACAAAGTTTGTAAATCATTCATTCATTTGTATGTAAGGTGTGTGTTGTAGATTAGTGTTGTGTGTAAGTAGTGAAGATGTTGTATAAGTAGTTGTGGTATAGAAGTTGTGAGGTCAAAATGTAGAATTCGTAAAGCCATTGTGTAGAAGTCGTGAACCCGTGGTGTAGAAGTTGTGAAGCCGTAGCTTAGAAGACGTGAAGTCCTTGTGTTGAAGTCGTGAAGCCGTAGCATAGAAGCTGTGAAGCGGTCGTGTTAAAGTTGTGAAGTCCTAGTCGTGAAGTTCTAGTGTTGAAGTCGTGAAGCCGTAGCATAGAGGTTGTGTAGCGGTCGTGTTGAAGCCATGAGGTCCTAATTGTGAAGTTCTAGTGTTGAAGTCGTGAAGCCGTAGCATAGAGGTTGTGTAGCAGTCGTGTTGAAGCCATGAAGTCCTAGTCGTGAAGTCCTAGTGTTGGAGTCGTGAAGCCGCAGCATAGAGGTCGTGTAGCAGTTGTGTTGAAGTCGTAAAGAAGTTGTGAAGCAGTCGTGAAACAGTTGTGAAGTAGTCGTGAATAAGTTGTGAAGAAGTTGTGTTGTGAAGTTGTGAGATTGGTTCTAGCTACGATTAGAACTCGACATTTAGCTTTGTGTCGTTAAACCCGTGTAAGCCAAAGTTGTGTACGGTTTTCTCCACCATAAGGGAGCTTATTGAAGTTGTGAAGAAAACTCTCGAGCAAGGTGTGCTCGGGGAGTGGAGTAGGGCAAGGAAGGTGTCCTTGTAGCCGAACCACTATAAATCTCTCGTGTCTCGGTTAGATCTTTCCATACCTTATTTATTTCTTTACTTGCATCGTCATTACTTTCATACACATAAGCTTATATAATTGCTAGTATAAATTAGAGGTCGACTTCACATAAAGATCAATTTGAAAATCCATTCAAGAAACCAAAACTTTTACAATCAATTTAAAAGAATACATATATAACTAATAATAAGGTTCAAGTTTTATTTTTCATACAAACTTGAATCTAAGTGTTTTAAAAATAAACAAAGGTTTTCATAATTAAATTAAAAAGATATAAAACTATTCAACCCCCCTTCTAGTTTTCCATAATTGGTATCAAGAGCCACGTCAATCAAGACCTTTAAAATATACTGTATTTTAAAACTTGAATCGATCTATGGAATTCGAATAATATCTAGAAGGGGAATCTTTGCTAAAACCACCACTATTTGAAAACTACATTTTTCTTGAATGGAAAAATAAATTTGAAACTTATGTGAAATCAATTGACCTAGATCTTTGGCATGTCATTTCGATTGATGATTTTCAACCAACAAAAACGGATTTTGAAAGTCAAACAAAAACGGATTTGGAAACTCAAAATGATTATTTAAAAACAAAGAATAACAAAAATAATGAAGCTAAAATAATTATTTACAAAACCTTGCCGAAAGTTGAATATGAAAAAATATTTTTCTGTAAAACGGCAAATGATATTTGGAAAAATCTCTTAAACTTTCATCAAGAAAAATGTCAAGCCAAAGATGAGGATTTTGATCTTGTACATGAATTTGTTATCTTAGAAAATTTAATAGATAAACATTTAGATAAAATAGATACATGTGCTACTAGTTCAAATGTTGTTAATGTAGGTATTAACGACGAAGACTACATGAATCAACTCCAAAGTGAACTCAATCCAAAATCATGGAGTGACACAGACGAAGGAGAAGATCATGATCCGTACAAGACATGTTCGGGTCAAGCCACTTCGGTTTAAATTAGGTGTTAGAAGCTTGCCATGATATACTTTCACACCTTGTTTATCTTGAAGACTCACCTATCATTCACACGTCGATCATCATCTGAGACATTACGAAGAAAAGCTAGGACGTGAGGTAAGTTTTCTATTTAAAATTTCATAAGAAATTACTTCATGCATATAATCTTATTAATGCCTTAGGATACGCTTAGTCTGATAGGTTGCTTTGCCTTTACACTTTAGTTATATTCATTCTGTGGCTTAATGAACTAGAAACCCTTTAGTTAGCCCCCCTAAGTATTAGTAAACCAAGCAATCTTCATATTTGGTACTCTTCAATAGGTAAATTTAGGAACTTAATTTCTTCTAAAAAGAGAATGACTACTGGAGAATCTATTTACTAGAAACTCAATTTGACCTAACGGTTGAATTGCTTCTATGTGAGAAGTTGGGTGTGTGTAACCCGTAAAAACGGTCGTGTTTAGCCTGAATTGAGCACCACTAGTAATAGTCTCATACTCATTCTCCAACTTGAATACATTATTCTTCCTAAATATACCTAACGATAAGTTTACTGTTATGAACTTTGCTTTTCACTAGAGCTTTTCATTCCTAGATTTATGTCATCTTGCGTATATAAAATTTCTAGATGTTTACTTGCTCCTATGTGATTTGACTGCATGCCTTCGTAATTATTTGTTTACTTGTTGAATGCATTGTCATTATAATAGCTTTTGTTTTTCTCTAACTACTCTGATATGATGTATTTTTGTATTTAGTCATAATACATGCTTAAATGCCATAGGATATGTAGAAAGAGGTAACATGTGACAATAGACTTAACCAATGCCCTTGAGCATGAGATATTTTATAAACCACTATTTTTAAACCTATAATTAATGGGACTTCTTTTTAAATTTGCAAAAACTTCACATTTTGGAAAAATGATTTTTCAAAAGATTATGGCACATTTCTATTAAACATGTTTCACCATCCTACCTTTCTTCCAAACTTGTGTCTATAATTACGTGTTTATCAAAAACCAAAGATTGGAAAAATATTTTTTCTTTCCTCATAAAAACATTTTGAAATAAAGCCAAAACTATTTCATTAATATATTTTTCACATCCACATAAAACCTACTTTCAAGCATTGTTGAATAATGCCAAAAACATTTCTTTAAATCATGCTTGGTGATCTCATATATGTCATATATACTTGTGTATATGACACTTATAAGTGAACTAAATCAAAAATGAAAAATCATGGTTTACTTATTAAAGATCTCACTTGGTACAAGTCTAGAAGTCCATGCTATCACAACTCCACATTCCCTTGTACATAGATAATCAATAGGATTAATTAACTAGCCTTTTAATCTTCCTAAGTATGATACTATGAATTACTTGGTGCTATGTATTATCTTCTTGTCTAATATATGTATATACATGTTATATGCTTAATGAGTAGTTTGCATGTTAGATAAAGTTGCTTAAATAAATATGCTTAGCATATATGAGTTATTAAATCTTAAATTGCCTTGAAAGAAGTTGGACTTACTTGAAACTAAACCCAAAAACACAACATTTTCTACAAATTTATGCCAAAAACCCATTTTCAGTAATCTGGAAGTCAGCAGATGGGCGGCCCCCTTAAATACCCAGGCGGCCCCCATAAAATTAAGGGGACCGACCCCTATTTAAGGGGACCGGCCATCTGGAGTGACGGATTACTGATTTCTTCTTCAATTTCCATCCCATTTTATCCTATACTCCCCAAAATTCACAAACGCATTTTGTCACAAACCACCCTCCAAAATTTACCTTCCACAATCACATCATCTGGAGGAGGAAGCTTGACATTTGCCATAACCCAACAAATGATGTTGTTCAAACTCAACCAACACCTAAACCTCATCCTAATGAACCCTTTCACACACATAACCTATCATCCATATGTCCACCTTCATTCACTCATAATTACCCAAGTTCACAAATGTCTCCACCACCAAAAGTGTCACCACCACTTCCACCAAATAACAACCACTCTCCATCATCATCACCTTCCACTCAACACTTGAAGTTCATTGAAGAACTCAAGGAAGCCCATGAGCTTAATTCTCTCCTTGCTTTGCACCTTGCTCAAAGCAACTTAAACCCATCACCATCCATCTCACCATCATTACCATCATCACCATATCACTTGAGTCAAATTGAGAAACATGTCAACAATTGTCCTTGTTGCATCTTTCTCCAAAACCAAACCATCACCTTAAATGTGCGTCTCACTTGGATTGAGTATCTTCTCACTAGATCTAATCCAACACCACCACTTGAACAACATCAAAACCCTCATTCAACATGGTCAAGTCCAAGCTCTCCACCTCCAATTCCTCTATTAACACTCTCTCCAACATCCATACACCCAAACTTACAACCCCATTAATCCAACATTTTTTTTACCCCCTCTTTCCATCATCCATCCAAAATAATCCAAGTTTTCATGTCTCAAGCAAGTCCAATGGATCTCTTAGGCAATTTAAAAGTTTCTACTTATTGCATGCTATAAGCAAAATATGTGTTGTATCAATAATTATGTTTTTAACATAATTATTTTCAACTAATGAATGCTTTATTTCTTGTCTTTAATATATGATTGTTATGCTTATTGCTTGTATATTTGATATCATGATATATATACATTGTTGAACCTAAGACCTTGATAGATCTTCTTGAGCTCGTGGATCGTTAGTAATGTTTATGTAATCACAAACACACTAAAAGAAAGTCTAAGTTACTTGTATTCTATAGCGGAAAACAAACACAAGTAAGAACACGATTACTAAGAACGATTTGATCCTCTATGGATCTTTTTATTAATACTAAAAGTGTTTTTCTAAAACTCGTACATAATACATAATGATGCGTTCCTTTTATAGACAAGGAACCCTAAACAACCCTAAACCGTTTCACAAGAAACGTATAATCTAAAAACTATCCAAGATATGCAATATCACTTTCTAAATAAACTCATGCATATCCTAACTAATAACATAATACGCAGAAACTATCAATCAGCAGAAACACATTCCGCAGAATCTATACTTCCGCAGTAACATTCTTCAGCAGAATCACAAAGCTTCAGCAGTAACCATCAGCAGAATTCTTCCTTAGCAGAATTCCCAACAATCCTCCCCTAATCTTGAATTTGACATGGTTAAGTTCAAGATTCTTGATAGATCTTTAACACTTCAGAACAAGAGGATTGACTTCGAACAACATCAGCAAAGAATCAAAATGACCACATCTCTATGAATGGTAGAACTTGAAACTTCAGGTCTTTGCAGCAACAAATGACATTAGGTACATCAAAACAATGTAGTTCCAGACTATTCTCATCACATCCAGGTGTGTTAACTCCTGTGAGAGGTGAATCATTGAAAATAATGGATTTGATGTCTCTTTACCAATAGCCATCACTACTGGAGTAGCCAAATGTTTAAGTTCGAAAACTATGGTACACTGATAACCATCTGATTTATTAGCAAATCAGCAACTATAAACGGATTTGAGATGTCTTTACCTGTAGCCGTTTGCTCAGGACTAGCCAATTCTTTGGTTTCAACCGAACCTTGGTGAATTGAATACCAAATATAGATACCAAATGTCTTTACCACAAACCATACTTTTGTGGACTAGCCAATTCTTTGGATCCCAGAAAGGGTTACATCCATGGTGAATTGATGACCATTTCAACTCTCAGCAATGAAGCATGGGTGAGTTGAGTACCCTATAGCTTTTAGCAAGCTATTATAGCTATCAACAGATTTGATGTGTCTTTACCAAAGCTGTACCCTTTGGACTAGCCAACTCTTTGATAGACACAAGTCACATCTGGTGAGTTGATAACCATCAACAGAGTTATACAACAAACCTGCATAAAAGTTAGTATACAAAGGATTTTTTTTTTTTTTTACTAAGAATGAAATAAGAAAGAAATGAAATAAAGAAATAGAAAATATACAAATAATACATAATACCAGAATCAAGTAGAAGCTTGTTGTTGCAGAAGCTTGGACTTGATGAACCCAACCAATTGTTCAGCATGTGTCCTATCATTAGCAACTGGATTTGGAGGAATTTCCAACTTCCTTTGGAGCATTCGATTCATCAGGGTCATGGACAATGGATATTGTTGATCAGAAAACATACATACTCTTATCCCAGACTCAGTCTCCACCACATGTACATTGGGAAGGGGATAAAATCTCCAAGTATCCACTTTCCACCTATAGGAATTCTTCCAAATCGAATAGCCTTTCCCCTGTGGAGTTTGGGAGTCAAAGAGAACTTGAAGATCTCCCAATAGATATAGGCCAGCACCTTGTGGAGTATGGATATCATAATACTCAGTGACCAACTTGTAAAGTGTCTGCAGATCTTGTCTATCCACCAAATGAAGAATTTCTTGCAAGAAAGTGAAATTCTTATAGGATTGATCTTGCCTGTAGATAGTGTTAAGTTGTCCATCTGTGATAGTCCATCTGATCAACACATTGTATGATCCTTCAGGAAAAGTGTCAGAAGTTCCTTCCTGAATAAATGAATCATCAGTAGCTTCTAGGTCTACTTGCTTTGAAGAACTACTCATTTGAGCTCTGAGGACCTGCTTAGCCAATCTAACTGATCTTCTACTTGCAAAATGTTTGCCTATATGTGCCATTCTCTTCTTCCTTCTACCAGGGATGTAAATCCCCATAGAAACATCTTCATTAGCAATAGAAGAAGTATCTTCAGTAGGAATAGGAGAACTTGGAACAGAAACCCCTGTTACATGCAACCTCTCAGCCATTTCCCTGGCTTGTTTACCCTTAGCAGCTGCCTGTTCAGCTTGTTTAACCTTTTCTGCATTATAATGTGACAAAGATGAATCTTCATGATCAGCAGATGTTGCAGCAAAAGTTTCAGCAGAATTGGGCGAAGCTTCAGAAGAAACAGGAATCCCAGATGATTGTCTCTCAGAAGCTTCATCAGCAGCAATGGTAGGAGTAACAATAGGCTCAGCAGATTGTAAGTCTGCAGGAGTATCATCAGCAATATCAGTAGAAGGACTTAGAGGTACTTGATCTCCAGGAGATGAGGTACCTATCTCCACTTGCTTCAGTCTTTTAGTACTTGGAGCTTCAAAACTAGCAGCAGTCCTCTTAGGTTGAGTAGCAGAAGAATGAATAGACTTCATAATCTGATCATAAATCCTATTCAACTCAGAATCAGACAAAGCCCAAACTTGCTTCTTTGTCAAACCATAACTGTACACAGATGTATACTGATTATAGACCACATTCCTCCTATATTGTTTCTTCTCTGCTTCAGTCTGAGGTCTATCTCTCTTAGCTTGTGCTTTCTGAGCAGCAATAGCCTTCCTCCTCTCTGCTGCAGCTTTCTCCCGCTGTTGCCCAAGAGCTACCATTTTCTCAGCAAAGTTATGACTATCAAAGTTAGCTCCTAAGATACTCTGGGCCAAAGTGGGATTGGATGCAGCTTGTTGAGTGTAAGAGTCCCATTGTGCATCAGTGAAATGAGCTGATTGCTCATCTAGCTCTCTTTGCCTTTCAGGATTCAAATCTGAAGTAAAATGATCAGCCATCTGTTTTGCTAAAGCTTGACTCTTCACAAGATCCTCATATTCTTTAAACAACCTTTCTTGCTCCTTCCTTTCTTCTTCACTAACAAGATTTGTACCAAGATCTTCTTCAACTATCCTTCCTTGCTCAGTTCCAGAAGTATCCATACTAGTAACTCTGGCAACATCTTCAGTAGAAACCCCAATAAAAGCATCAGCAGAAACATGTTGAGTTGAAGATTCAACATGTGGAGCATGAACTTCATCAGAAGTATCCAAGACAAAGGATCTTCCAGCAATAAACACTTCAGCAGACACCTTGGAAGATGTAACATCAGCAGAAGCCACATGATCATCATCAATATGTTCTTGAGCAACTGACAAACTTTGCAGTGTAGATTCCTTGCTCAAGTACTGTCTTCTCCTCTTTCTGTAGAACTTAATCTGATCCCTTTGTTGAGAGGATTCAGCAGCTGTAGGTGAATGAGTAGAAGTCTGCTGAGCAGCTTCAGCCAATAACTCAAGATGATCCCAATAACTAGCCTCCTGCTCATCATCAGATGCAAACACAAACTTCCTCTTCTTTTTCTGCCCAAGTTTATCCTCTAATTCTTGAACCCTTCTTTTCAGCACCACAATCTCATCACCAAGTGAGGATTTAGTCTCTGCAAGTTCCTTCTTCAACTTCTCAGTTTCTTGAACATTCATGTTGAATAAAGTATACAGAGAAGTGAGAGTAATAGGGTCCTCTGCTCCACCAGCAGATGTCTCTGTGGTAAAGGGAGCTTCATTGGGCCTTTCAGAAGAAACATGTAAGTTCTCAAAATTAGAAGTGTTCTCATCTATTGGGTCTCTAAATGGGCTAGGTGTGGACAGTCTTGGAATCTCATCTTCAAGAGGTGTAGGAATATTAGTATCAAGAGACTGAATTGTCTCCTCAGCCTCAGGAACAAGCTCTTCAGGAGCTTCATGAGATGGTGATGGAACAGGTGAAGGTATAGAGTGGTCAGTAGAAACTATAGGTACTTCAGCAGCTAAGGAGGGGCCCTCAACCCGTTCTACTGATGGAGTACCATCAGCAGTATTGGGAGCTGGTGGAGCATCAGCAGCATTGCCCTCATCAGCATCATCATTGCCATGTGGCAACATAGCTGGAAGAAGAGGGTGATGCTCCCCAACATAATGAGTTCTCATAGAAGCAAACAACTTGGCACTAAGGGCTCCTATGGGATAATGTCCTCTATCCTGGGTATTTATGTCTAAAATTATCTGTAGAAACCTAGGGTACATCAAAAACTTATGCTTTTTCTTGTGAATATTTTCTACCAAATTATCAAAAATAAACTTAGAAAAATTATAAGTTAAACCCTGTGAAAGACACACGATACCACAACCCAGTTGAGTAGAGAATTGATCCCATCCTCCGGATTTGTTGCTGATACATTGAAGTAATGTGTGTACCAGAAATCTCCACTTGGGACAAAACTTGTTCTTCAGCCACATAGTTGTATCCACACTTTGATAACCCGCTGCTCTTAGACCAGTAAGAATCTCTTCAGTGTTGGTGTGATAAACCCCATTTTCATCATCCAACTGCAATCTTTCCCTAATCAAAGCTTCAGTCACAACATACTCAGTTCCATCTATCTTTGCTACTATCTCTGTATCAGACCGCTTCTCAGCAGATGCCCAAAATTGTTTTACCAAAGATTCATGTACGATATCCGGATAATGAGTCAAAGCAAAATGAATCTTTGATCGCTTTAAGAAATCAACCATAGGGTCATATATGTCCTGTCCCTTCGCTTTTCCCAGAAAAGCAACTTTATTGTGATCCTTCTTGAATTGTAGAGCCTCCATTGAAGAAATTATGAGAGAATGGAGAATAGGTTTAGAGTACTTGAAGAGGGAATTAGTTGTTTTGGGCGAAGATTATATGAATAGGTTATAAATAGAAGTTACCCAATTATGGTCAAAATTTATCGGAACTAATGGTTGACCTTATCTGACGTGTAAAGTAACTTCACCATTCAAAATCAACCCTTCAGCAGAAATGATGGTCAATCTGCTGAAGTGAAGAGTCAATCAGCAGAATCAACTCAAGAGAATAATATCTTCGGTAAAGATCTTGAGTTTTAATTTGCCACCCAACTAGCATTAATTAGCATTTCCACTTGACTTCGCCTATAAAATAACCCCAATTCACAATCCGCACAAATCGCTTAACCCTAATTTACCATCAAACCTTCATCCAATCAAAATCACTTATCAACACAATGAATAACCAACCCGAAGTCATCGATCTTTCTTCTGAATCATCAGCAGATTCAGGAGATAACAAACCTCAATCATCCATACAACCTTCACATAGAAGGTATGGTATCACCAAAGAACAAGCCCGCAAGAAAAGACATGATGTGGGCTCTTCAAGCAGACCCAACAATCCACCCAAACCTCCATCATCATCTTCATCATCTGAGGATAGTCGACCTCTATTTCGATATCCTCACCAAGACGAGCCACCTACAAGGAAGTCCCCTTTTCTTCCTTCTTTAGAAGATGATAGTGTGGTGGATCCAGATGATTCACCTAGGGGCTCTGATGACTCCACAGAGCGTCTTGAGCCAATCTTCAATAGATTGGTAAGAGAGGAAGAGGAGAGGGAAGCAGCACCAACCAGGGAAGAGAATCCCCAACCTTCACAACCCCAACCAAGGCCACACACCAGAAATCCACCACTCCCAGAGACAAGGGAAGTGGTTATCGGTCTTCCTGCTCCAAGGACTGGTGTTTCATACCATAGAGACACAGGAAAGAACAAGGGTGCAGAGGTGACTGGAAAGGGAAAGGGTAAAATGGAGTAGGAGATGATGAGATGTTGCCAAGGACCAAAGATATAAAACTAGGTTCTTCAGCATCTTCAATCATGTCTGTTAGTCTTCCTGGTGCATCAGTAGATGATAGGAACTAGTGTCTGTGTAGGTTATCTTGTATAGGATTGGTCTTGTTGAAATTGAAGTTGTTTGTAAGCTGTAATTTCTTTTGAATGAATGAACAACTTTTCTTTGATTATTACTTGAACTCTGCTTCAGTACTTCCATTCAGCAGAAACACTCTTTAAGCTTACTTGACCATGTCCCATTAATCTTGGTGAGCATCAACTTAAGATCATCAATATCAAGGCAGTTCTGCAAAACAGACACATAACAGCAAACAAACCAAACCATACAAACTAAAATTACATTAGTGGATTAGTGTGTTAGCAAACATAATCAATAATCTACAAAATATTACAAACTTTACAACCATAATCCTCCCCTAAGGCATATGCCTCCCCTGAGGCCTATGCCTCCCCTCAAACAGAGCATTTAAGGGTTAACCATCCCAATATGGACCACTAAGTGTTGAAACCTAGGTCCATCAAAAGCTTTAGTCAGCAAATCTGCCACATTATCATCTGTGTGAATTTTAAGCACCTTAATCAAATGTTTTTCATATGCATCTCTTATAAAATGGTGCCTTATCTCAATATGCTTAGTTCTATTATGAAAAACTGGATTTTTTACAATGCATATGGTACTTTGGTTATCAATAAAAATTGTGGTATTCATGAAATTAAACCCATAGTCCAACAATTGATTTTGTATCCAAAGAACCTGTCCACAACAATTTGCAGCAGCAACATACTCTGCTTCAGTAGATGAGGTAGCAACAATGGTTTGTTTCTTGCACTGCCAAGAAATCAACCTTCTTCCAAGAAATTGGCAACCTCCAGTTGTGGATCTCCTATCCAGATTTGCACAAGCATAATCACTATCACTATAAGCTTCCAACTTGAAAGGAGACTCTTTTGGGTACCAAAGACCTAACTTGGGTTGGCCTTTGAGATACTTAAAGATCTTCTTTACTGCATTCATGTGGGAAGTGAGTGGTGTGACCTGATGCCTAGAACAAGCACTCACAGTAAATGTGATGTCTGGCCTGGAAGCTGTCAAGTACATTAATGAACCAATCATGGACCTGTATAGGTGAACATTCACTGCAGGATCTGGTTCAAGATTATTCTTTGGTTTGGGAGCTTCATAAGGAGTAGTGGCAGTTCTGACATTTTCCATATCAAACTTCTTCAAGATGTCTTGCACATATTTATCCTGACTTATAAAGATACCATCTTGTTTCTGCTGAACTTGTAAACCCAAAAAGAAAGTTAGCTCCCCCATAGCACTCATCTGAAACTCTCCTTTCATCAATTCCTCAAACTCCCTGCACCAAGCCTCTTTAGTGGAGCCAAAGATAATGTCATCCACATAAACCTGCACAAAAATGATATCCCTGGAATTCTTCTTAATGAAGAGAGTTTTGTCAATAGCACCTCTCCTGTATCCATGCTTCAGCAGAAATGCAGAAAGCCTAGCATACCAAGCTCTTGGTGCCTGATGTAGTCCATAGAGAGCTTTTACAACCTTGTAAACATGCTTTGGATGATCTGGGTCTTCAAAACCTTTGGGTTGAGTGACATATACTTCCTCTTCAATTTCTCCATACAGAAAAGCACCTTTCACATCCATCTGATATACCATAAAACCCATATAAGAGGCATAGGCCAAGAAGATTCTAATGGCCTCCACTCTAGCTACTGGTGCAAAAACCTCAGTATGATGAGGCGAAAAGTGTACCGCTTTTAAGGGGTCATTTAAGCCCGAAATCGTATTTATTTGATCAAATATTGCCCTAAATCGTTCCTTTTGTCATTTTAGGTACTTTTGAGGAGAAATCTGGAAAAGGAGGCATTTTGGACGTTTTTGGAGCATTAAAGTGAAGAAAACGGCAAAGTCTCAAGAATCGGCTAAAAGTTACTCTTGACGGCGTCACAATTAACATGGGACGGCGTCATGCCTTGGCAAGAAAAGTTGGATGTGAAATTTACTCATGACGGGCCAGTGAGTTTGCATGAGAATTCTGACGGCGTCACGCTTTAACTAAATCAAGGGCGTCACAGCTTAAATCATAAGGGGACGGCGTCACGTTCATGATCCGACGGCGTCAAGCCTTGATAAGCCAGAATGGATTTTTGAAGAGCTAAAGAGGGACGGCGTCAAGATGGTCATCCGGGAACCCTAAAAGCGGCGAGGTGACGGCGTCACAATGCATAAGGTGACGCCGTCAGATGTCAAAGTCTATATATAGTTTTCTAATTTTTTGTCATGAAGGGAGAGCTTAGTGTGTGGAATTTTGGGATAAAACCCTAAGACGATTTTAGCTACTTTTTCAGGGATTTTTGCCTTGAGATCTTCCATGTTTCATTGAAAGATAAGTTATCAATTAATCATTCAATATGTCTATGTGTTGTTTGATTCTATCTTATGCTTGTCTTTTGTTTAACATGTTAGGCTAATTTTATCTTGTGTTTGCTTAGATCTAATGAAACCTAGCTATTGATTATTGGTTGTTAGTGTGTTATTAGTTGTATTGGATGATTGTTTATCTATGTTAGGCTTAAGAAAACTGGCTAACTTCCTATTCGGTAACTTGCTTGAACGTCTTAAGAAACATGAACCAAACGCGTACTAAAGGTTTTTATGGTTGTATTTAATGCACAAGCGAATTCTAGTGATCCCATGTTAGGAGCTTCCTAGCCGGCTCGACATAGGAGTGAAGTAGGAGCTTGTAGAGTTTGGGGAAGTAAGTACGCCACCCCACGAATGGTATTAAGGAATACACCCGTCATCCACGCGACTAATACACACTAATTAACCGGTAAAAGATAGTTAGGGAGTAAGGAAATCTAAGTAAACACATTTCTCTACACATAAGTTTCTCACCACTTTTCATTTTTGTTATTTTATTTTATTTGCATTTGTAGTAATTTGGGTTAGTTGACTAGCAACTAATTCCGCCCACTCCTTCAAAACCCGAGATTTTACTTGCTTTTATAAAATATAAAAACATAAAAAAGAATCTTCCTCAACCCTTAGACCTAATTAGAGTAGCCTTTCACACCTAACGAACACTATTCCCTGTGGAGAACGATCAATCCCCCGTACTTACCACTACACTATACTACATCGGTCAGGTACACTGCCTGGTGGGGTTGTAAGCCTCTTGAGATCCCTCGAGAGGTAAAACCTGTTGTAAGGTTGCAAAACCCACGCATCAAGTTTTTGGCGCCGCTGCCGGGGAATAGTTATTGTTTAGGTTGAATTTTTATTTCTATTAGGTCTACTCACTAGATTCCTTTCTAGTGAGATTTTTATTTTATTTTTCTAGGTTTTCTTTAGTCTATCTATTTTCTTCGTGTCTTTGTTCGTAACCATTACCGTCCGACATCATGGAAGATGGTAATATCCTTAACCCACACAACCCACCACCACAACAACCACCACCACCTCCTAGAGCCCGTACTTTAGGAGAGTATTCCCGTCCTAGCCACCACGGCTATCGAAACACCATTGAGCTCACGCAAGGAGCCAATATCACACCCTTGCGATCCGACACCATCCGGTTGGTGCAAAGCGGATGCGCATTCCATGGACTTCGTTCTGAAGATCCTAATCAACATCTCAAGGACTTTCTTAAAATCGTTGATTCTATAGACCTTGATGTTGCCACTCGAGAGACGACCCGATTGCGTCTCTTCCAATTCTCTCTGCGGGACCAAGCTAGTCAGTGGCTAGAACGTCAACCCGCAGGATCCATCACCTCTTGGGATGATCTCACCACTCGTTTCCTTGCTCAGTTTTTCCCACCGGGAAGAACTACCAAGCTAAGGAATGATATCTTGATGTTCCAACAACGTCAAGGCGAAACTCTCTACGAGGCATGGACTCGATTCAAGGACTTACTCCAAAAAGTCCCTCACCATGGCATAGAACTTTGGCTCCAAGTCCAAATCTTCTATGACCATATCAATCTCTCCACAAGGCAAACCATTGACCAATCGGCCGGTGGCAAGCTACGTGATCTAAGTGCGGAACAATCATGGGCTCTCCTAGAGGATCTTGCTCTTTATGACAACGAAAGTTGGAGTGATCCCCGTGATTTGAATAAAACGGTCAAGGCAATATCTTTGCCTTTGAACAATTCAAGCACTTCCGACCGTAGGATCATAGAACTTGAAGACCAAGTCAAGTTTCTCATGAAATCCTACGAGGCTCCTAAACCTTCAAGCCAAGTGAACAAAATCACTTCTTCATGTAAATTATGTAGTGGTCCCCACGACACTCATGATTGCATGGAACTTCCCAAACAGGCTTTCAAAGAATTCGCATCCTCGCGAATCGATAAGGCGGGAGATAAGTGGCTCGCCACTAATTATGGGCCCAAAAATTCCGAAGATGGGTATGAGGCATGGAAGAATAAGCCAAATTTTAGTTGGAACCTAACTCGTAGCGTATCATTCAATGACTCTACCCCGCTCACCTGGTCTGAACATTATCCTCAGCGACACACGCATAAACAACAAAATCGCGAGGAATCACTGCAAAAATTCATTCTCTCTCAAGAAACACAGCTTTCCAAACTTGAGAATCAATTCAGACAACAGCAAGTTGATATGAACAACAAGGTTGATAACCTGTTAAAGGTTATCAATGATCGCCTTGCTGGCAGGTCAAATTGTGAGTTGGCACGAGTTAATGAGATCAAATCTGTTACGGTAACCCACCAAACACCCCCTCCTGTAAAAATCAAGCACCCTAGTAAACTTTTCAAATACATATCACAGAACGAAAAAAAAACAGGAGATACTCATACCCCTTCGAAACCTCTCCACTTCGTGAACACCATTACAACAATGCCTGTTCCTAAACCAAATCTGGACCAACAAACAGCCAAGAATGTGGACAATGAAATGGAGGGTGAAGTTCCCGAAAAGAAACCCGAGGCGCCCGACTACTATCTAGACTCACCAAAGAACTCGAGTACAATAAAGGTGAGTGATGAGGAGGGCTCGGAAGAGAAATCCGAAATGCCTCATGGGCTTGCAGGACTGCTGGACCGCCCCCTGGTAGAGGAACTTGAGAGGGGCACAGCAAGGTCGCCTATGGGATTCGGAGAGAGAATAGAGGATGGCGCTCCTAGGGTCTTTAAGATTTCTTGCACCACTAGGAAAAAATTTATAAAAGATGCCTACATAAACCCCAACTCTTCTATAAGCGCAATATCCCTTTCTCTATATAATGAAGCCTTCACTGAACAAGTCAAATATGAAGGGTCTAATATCATCGGGGTAATAAGGAGGGTACCAATTGTGATAGAAAAGTTCCTCTTTCATATCGAGTTAACTGTAATTAATAACATGAACCCTATCATCAGCCCACCCTTAACTGGCCTTGTTCTAGGCAAACCATTCATAAAAGCAACGGGAGTGATACTCGATGAGGATGATAGGAGTGCATTATTTACCGATGGTGTCAGGAAAGTGATTTTTCGGGATGGCTGTGAAGAAGTGTATGAGTATCAACCATCAGCGAGTAGCAACACATGGGGGTTACGCGGTAGAAGGCCTGGCCGAATTAAGCGATGTGATCCGAATAATCTCAAAATACCTTGCATGATTGGTCACAAGCATTTTTATAATGTTTACATCGACACATGTTTACCCAAAAATGTGATGTCCCTGTTTCATTATAACAACATTTGCAGATGGGGGATGATTCATAAAGGGAAGGACGACATTGGCATAGATGATGATGTACAGGTGTTTGTAGGAAACATGACATTCACTATGAGCTTCGCAATCGTCGATAATATCGAAAAGTACATCGATCCCAGGTTATCACAAGTTGTTTTTGGGGCACCTTTTTGCAAGGCCACAAGCTTGGTTGTGGACGAGCTCAATGGGATCATGACTTTCACCGATGAGATTAGGGAAATCTCATACCAAACGCCTCACAAGATGAGA
Source organism: Artemisia tridentata subsp. tridentata (assembly GCA_021014915.2). NCBI lineage: Eukaryota > Viridiplantae > Streptophyta > Magnoliopsida > Asterales > Asteraceae > Artemisia > Artemisia tridentata. The sequence goes on from CP139503.1 coordinate 284,455,631, forward strand.
GAATTCAAGGAGATTGATTATGATGGGCTCGATAGGTTAAGTTCCCAACTAGTGTTGTGTGATGATGATGTGAGAAGGGGATGTAAGGACACTTTTGACCTGTCAAGTGGATTCTTTAAGCATGATAAGGAGCTTAGTTCTAAATACCGAAATAATCCCTTTGATCTCGAGGACCCGAAATACCTTCACTATGAAAGTGATTCTGATAGAGAATCAAAGGAGAATGGCCTAGGAACCGTGACCGATGATGGAGTCACGTAATGTACGTGACTTAGAGTCTAGCTACAAGACTCGTTAATAAAGAAAGGCGCTTCTTGGGAGGCAACCCAAGCTTTATTTATTTTATTTGCTTTGTGTGTTCATTTGTTTGTGTGTTTGTTTTATTTGTTTTGTATGTGTGTGTAATTTTTATTCTTATTGATTCATGTTAAAAACTAATTGTGAAAATGCTTTATTTTGTTTTTAACTTCGTCTTAACTACATATAAAGGTATTTTGCAAAAGATAAGTGTAAGGGAAATCTAAATCGGTTTATTAGAACACAAATGAACATGAATCATAATAATAATAAGTTAGCATACATATTCGTATTTGTTTGAGTCAAATGCTTGTATCGAGTCATAATGATGTTTTGCAGAATTTCCAGGAAGTAAGGTAAAGGTTTTTCCAGAAATTTTCCGGAAACTTAAAATGAAAATTTTTGTCAGGTCATTTCTGACGGCGTCAGGGGTTATAACCTGACGGCGTCAGATTTAATTTCCAGAAATTTTTGAAAATTTTGTTTTCATAAAAAGTTTTTATTAAAATCTCCAACTTATAATCTCCAGGAATCTGCAAAGTTATCATTCCACAAGCATTATATCCTTATATATAGATTTTATCCCGCCGATGTTATGCAGGTTTTCGTGTTTGTTTTCTCAGGTTCAACAGGTTATTTTGGACAAGGAAATGTTTTGAATCAAGCTTATGGCGATGCATTAGTCATGGAGCTTCAACATTCTCTTTGGAGGAAGATTTAACCGTGTAATTTCATTATCCAACGAGCGAATCAGGGGAGTATTTGATTTCATTCTTTTACTTTATGCTTTTACATTTGTCATTTGAACATTGGGGACAATGTTCATCTTAAGTGTAAGGGGAGGGTAAAAGTACGATTTTTGAGAATACAATTGCGCTTGATTTTTGTTTGTTTGATGGTAGATGTGTAATAAAACTGAGAGAAATACTTGTTAAGGTAATTTTAGTGCCAAATTTAAAATTTTTTACAACATATAGGAGTGAAACTTTGATCTTAATGAGCGTCTCATGGATAGGAGTTATATGACTAGCACAAAAACCGTACCACTAAAAAATTTTCCACCCCCAAATATGTGAGGTTCGCCCCTAGAATTGGTAGGAAAAGCATTTATGCTATGATGTGTGTACCGGTAGCACTTAGATTCTAGAACTTGCGTTAGGACCATTCCGAGGCCACAAGTGAGACTACATTCGTGTAGTAAGATTTACTACATGATAAGAGGCATTAGGATTAACCCATTGTTTTACACCTGTGTTTTTGTTATAATTACATTGGCTACATTGGTCAAGTAATTCTCCCACACCCTTTGCGTTGTACTCATTTTTAGTACACGATACCCCTAGTACACCCCTCAGAGCCTATCTTTTCATTTCGACCTTTAAGCATTTTACTTAAAGGAAGAATTTGTTACACCCCACTTAAATGTACACCCAAATCGCCTTAGCCTACCTTGTATGCACTCATCTTTAGTGCATTATTGTGACAACATTTGTTTAAACCCAAGTTAATTATCTAGTTGATTACATGGTTGCTAAGTCGAGTCATATCCTTGTACATATTGTTTTGGGACGATTGGGACTCGTGGGTAAAGTACTAGTGTAATGGAGTAATGGGGAAGAACATCATTTATTACCCCCATATGTGCTAAATGTTTTAAAAGTACTCCAAGTTTTTCAATTATCTTAATTCGAGTCATTAGATTAGTATTTGTAAAGTTATGTAAAAGTTCAAGTGTAAGGGGATGCAACGCCCCTATGATGTATTATTTTGGATGGTAGGGTAAAAGTGTATGCAAAAAAAAAAAAAAAAAAAAAAAAAAAAAAAAAAAAAAAAAAATGAGAAAAAGAAAAGTAGAAAAAACATACGGACTACCATCCCGTTTCATTTTATGTTTATTTTATGTTTATGTTTTGTTATTTTCTTTCATTAGCTTAAGATCGAGTCTAGTCTTGGCTTAGCAACGTTGTATAGTACATGTGATTGATCAAGATCTTTAACTAGCCACCAGTAAAATATCCTTTATCCAACAAAACCGTGTTTTCCTTTTCCCTACACCTAACGTTATAACCCATGTAAAAGCCCTCTTTGATAGTTTATCTTAGGTGCTTACGCCTAGTGGAGGAGGTTTTCGATCCTTTCCCAAGCCTATGGTAATCTATTTGCTATGACAGGTAGTGAGAGATATTTTCCGTTTTCATTTATGAGATTTATTTTGATGACACTTGAGAGATGTGAGTATCTAAACACTACTTGTGAGGTGCTAGTATGTAATCTCCGTGCTTATTATGATTGAAGTGGAACGATTATTTGTTGTAATTACTTTTATGTTTGCATTAAATGACCCCTAACTTGTATTTTGATTGGAATAAAAGCGCATTTGCTTGAGGACAAGCAAATCTCAAGTGTAAGGGTATTTGATGAGGCGAAAAGTGTACCGCTTTTAAGGGGTCATTTAAGCCCGAAATCGTATTTATTTGATCAAATATTGCCCTAAATCGTTCCTTTTGTCATTTTAGGTACTTTTGAGGAGAAATCTGGAAAAGGAGGCATTTTGGACGTTTTTGGAGCATTAAAGTGAAGAAAACGGCAAAGTCTCAAGAATCGGCTAAAAGTTACTCTTGACGGCGTCACAATTAACATGGGACGGCGTCATGCCTTGGCAAGAAAAGTTGGATGTGAAATTTACTCATGACGGGCCAGTGAGTTTGCATGAGAATTCTGACGGCGTCACGCTTTAACTAAATCAAGGGCGTCACAGCTTAAATCATAAGGGGACGGCGTCACGTTCATGATCCGACGGCGTCAAGCCTTGATAAGCCAGAATGGATTTTTGAAGAGCTAAAGAGGGACGGCGTCAAGATGGTCATCCGGGAACCCTAAAAGCGGCGAGGTGACGGCGTCACAATGCATAAGGTGACGCCGTCCGATGTCAAAGTCTATATATAGTTTTCTAATTTTTTGTCATGAAGGGAGAGCTTAGTGTGTGGAATTTTGGGATAAAACCCTAAGACGATTTTAGCTACTTTTTCAAGGCTTTTTGCCTTGAGATCTTCCATGTTTCATTGAAAGATAAGTTATCAATTAATCATTCAATATGTCTATGTGTTGTTTGATTCTATCTTATGCTTGTCTTTTGTTTAACATGTTAGGCTAATTTTATCTTGTGTTTGCTTAGATCTAATGAAACCTAGCTATTGATTATTGGTTGTTAGTGTGTTATTAGTTGTATTGGATGATTGTTTATCTATGTTAGGCTTAAGAAAACTGGCTAACTTCCTATTCGGTAACTTGCTTGAACGTCTTAAGAAACATGAACCAAACGCGTACTAAAGGTTTTTATGGTTGTATTTAATGCACAAGCGAATTCTAGTGATCCCATGTTAGGAGCTTCCTAGCCGGCTCGACATAGGAGTGAAGTAGGAGCTTGTAGAGTTTGGGGAAGTAAGTACGCCACCCCACGAATGGTATTAAGGAATACACCCGTCATCCACGCGACTAATACACACTAATTAACCGGTAAAAGATAGTTAGGGAGTAAGGAAATCTAAGTAAACACATTTCTCTACACATAAGTTTCTCACCACTTTTCATTTTTGTTATTTTATTTTATTTGCATTTGTAGTAATTTGGGTTAGTTGACTAGCAACTAATTCCGCCCACTCCTTCAAAACCCGAGATTTTACTTGCTTTTATAAAATATAAAAACATAAAAAAGAATCTTCCTCAACCCTTAGACCTAATTAGAGTAGCCTTTCACACCTAACGAACACTATTCCCTGTGGAGAACGATCAATCCCCCGTACTTACCACTACACTATACTACATCGGTCAGGTACACTGCCTGGTGGGGTTGTAAGCCTCTTGAGATCCCTCGAGAGGTAAAACCTGTTGTAAGGTTGCAAAACCCACGAATCAACTCTAGCTACTGGTGCAAAAACCTCAGTATAATCAATTCCTTCCTCTTGTCTGAACCCCTGAGCCACTAACCTTGCTTTGTTTTTGACCACAATACCCCTTGCATCTCTTTTATTTTTCAAAATCCATTTTGTCCCAATAGCAAATTTCCCTTCAGGTAGTGGTACTAATATCCAAACCTTCTGATTCTTGAATTGAAGCATCTCATCTTGCATTGCTTCAAGCCAATATGAATCTTCAAGAGCTTGAGCAACAATGGTTGGCTCCACTTGAGAGAGAAAGCAAGCAAACAGACAATGCTTAAAGTCTGTGTGATTGTTCCTTTGTTGATTTGACACATAGGAAAGAAAAGCAACTTGACCATACTTAGAACCTTTCACAGTACTTCTAGTTCTAACAGGTGCCTGAGGATCACCAAGTATATTGGATTGAGGATGTGCAGTGTTGATCCTTGTGGTAGCATTGGGATTGACAGCAATTGTGGTGTCAAGATTGTTCATAGTGGGTCCAAAATCACTACCATAGGAGGCTGAGTTGAAAATGCCAGCTTTGGGTTGGTGATTTCCAAGATCAGAAGGACTTGGAAAACGTGTATATGGCTCTTCAAGGTCAGTGGACACACTAGGAGAAATAGGAGAACCTTCAGAAGAACTGTCAGCAGAATTGGTGATGTCAGGAGAAACAGAATGCCTATCAGCAGAATCCGGGTTTCCACTGACTGATTGTGCTAACTCCACATCAATTCTTTCAGCTTCTTGCTTGGCTGCATGCTCCTGCTGCTTAAGTCTAGCAAGATCCTCTGCATAGTGTGACTCATCTTCAAGCTCATCAGAAGCAACTTTGGAGCTATCACCTGCAAATTGGTTAGGAGAAAAGGAGGGAACAACAATAGGGTGTTCATCATGCTCAGAATCACTATCTGAGTCACCATCCTTGTTACCAACTTTGTCTTCGGGAGACTCTTGAGAACCTGCAGATTGGTTAGCCACATATCTAGTATAGCCCAAGTAATCAGTTAAGTAATCCAGGTCAAAATACCAAGCATGACCTTGACCCTGAACATTAGGCTTATCTTCTAGAAATCTCAGGTTAAGGGTCTCCTCTATCTTTTTAGCATTTAAATTATATACCCTATAAGCCTTACTATGTGCTGCATAACCCACAATATACCCCTCATCAGCTTTCTCATCAAACTTTCCTAGTGGATCACTAGTATTCAAAATGGTCACTTGACAGCCAAAAGGTTTAAGGTAATGAATATCAGGAACTTTCCCAGTGAGAAGTTCATAAGGTGTCTTAAAATGAGGTCTATTGATGGATACCCTGTTCAAAACATAACAAGCAGTACTTACTGCTTCAGTCCAAAACATAGTGGGTAACTTAGAGTCTGCAAGCATGGATCTTGCTGCCTCTATTAAGGTCCTATTCTTTCTCTCAGCCACCCCATTTTGCTGTGGGGTTCTTGGATTGCTATAGTCCCTTCTTATCCCCTTAGACTGACAAAGTTCTATTAAAACAACATTTTTGAACTCTGTCCCATTATCACACTTAATACCTTTAACCTTTTTGTTTAGCTGGTTTTCAACTAGGGTAATGTATTCTTTTAAAATTGGAGATGTGTCATCTTTAGTTCTCAAGAAGAATACCCAACAAAACCTGCTATAGTCATCAGTGATTACCAGGCAGAAGCACTTATGATCAATACTTCTGATTTGAGTTGGACCAAAAAGATCCATATGCAGCAACTGAAGAGGTTCTGAGATAGTTCTCACAGCAGTAATGGCTTTGTATGAGGCTCGATGTTGCTTTCCTTTGTTGCAGGCAACACAGTTGTACTCATTGGTGAAGACTTTGGAGGGAAGTCCATGAACTAGACCAAGTTTTGAAAGCTTGTTAATGGTCTTGAAATTCACATGAGCCATCCTTCTATGCCACTTTGTAGACTCATTCAGTGATGCTTTAGCCACCAAGCATGTCAGATCACCTTCAGGTTGGACTTCATTTAAGTTGAATGTGTATAAGTTGTGGCTTCTGGGAACTCTCAGCAGTATTGTGGTATCTGCTGGAAGCTTGAAGTCTTTTGAGAGTACAAGACATTCATCCTCAGAGAAGAAGACCTTGTTCTTTGTATCACATATTTGTGATACTGAGAATAAGTTGAAGTGTTGCAGTTCTTCCACATAGAGCACATTCACAAAATCCAAGTTAGGTGTTCTGATGGTTCCATACCCAGTGATTTTGCCATCTCCTCCACCAAAAGTCACATTGCCTCCTCCTTGAATGGGTACAAAATCATGCATCATTTCTCTGTTTCCTGACATACTCCTGGAACAACCACTATCTACAATGCCTACATCTTTACTTTTCAAAGGATGATCCTACATATACAACAAAATTATACAAATGTTAGTACACTTTGGAGACTCAAGTCATTTCTGACTTGAGCCTGCCTTGTGGATCATAGGAATTAGGCCATGTAGATGTATAAGATCCACCATTGTTCTTGGACCTGCTATGAAAATTAGGTCCCTTGTGAGTCCAAAAACAACCTGCTGAGGGCTTAACAGCAGTATCCCAAAATCCCATACCCATATGTATTGGGTCAATAAAACCAGGCCAATAACCATTCTGAAAATAAGAACTAGTGGGTTGCACAATTTGTCTAGTAACATATCTTCTCCTAGCAGATTGAGAATGTCTATCAGCAGAATTGCTGGCCCTATGTCTTGCTTGTGGAACATATGGTGGTATATCCTTAACATTAGTCCACTTTGTTCTAGGTTTAGGTTGACCACTACCTACACCCATTCTTTGCTCATGAAAATGACAATCCTTAATCAAATGAAACTTACTGCCACATACAAAACATTTCTTCTTTTTAGAAGATTTATTCAAATTGAAAGATGTTCCATGACAAGCAAAAGTATTCAAACCATTAACATTAACTGAATTGTTTTTGACAGAATTAAAAACATTGTTTTGCAAAGAATTAAATAACAAGTCTTCAGAAGAAACTGTCTTTGAATTTGATTCATCAGCAGCAACTCTAACAGGCTTGTAGGGAGTCTTGGGTATAGGCTTTGGTGAGGTCTTGGGTGAGGTCTTGGGAAGGTCTGACTTTTCACTTGAATCACAACTGGTAGTTGACCCTTGGTCTGAGGACATGTCACTAGAAGAACAAGAGACATAGTCAGTAGAATTAGAATCAGGATCTGGCAAGTCAATTGACTTTTTGCCATAAAGATGGTGTGATCCATCAAAGTCTGAGGTGGTGGTATTTGATGGCATGTGCTCTCCTCTTATAGGTCCAGGTACAGCATGTAAGGTTCCTTCTTTAACAAAATTTGCTAATCCTGCTGGTGTAGGTTTACCTACATCAAACCTAGCCTCTAAACCAACATATTTTTTAAACCCTTAACCTATACTAGATTTTACAGGTTGACTATTATAGAGACAGTTATTTAACTTATCACCTGACATTAACCAAATCTTATGATTAGCAATCTCCTTCTCTAATTTCTCTTTAAGAACATGGTTTTCTGATTCTACGTCAGCTTTTTCTTTCTTAGTTCGTTTTAAATCAATTCTAGCACATTTTAAATCACTCTCTAACACCCTTATCTTCTCATCATAAGCAAGCTGATTCTTTTGAAACCAAACTTTTTGCTTTTCTAGAGTTTTTAAAGACAGTTTTAAAGACTCAACTTCCACATAACATTTATTATATTTAGGTTTCAATTCATCATAAGCCTCCTTAAGTTCATTATATCTTTCACTACAGCTAAAAACACAATTATGTACCTGAGAGATGCCCATTAAGGCAACTTGCTCATGTTGATCATCTGTAGTACAGCATGCCAGCAATCCACTCTCCCCAGAAGCTTCATCATTATCAAGTTCATGCACCTTCCAATTGACATGATTATCCAGAGTGACCAAAGCTCCAGCTTTCCCAGTATCCACTTGTTTCTGCTGATAGGTAGTATACCTAACCTCATCCCCAGCCTTCCTATCCTTGCATTCTCTTGAGAAGTGACCCATCTGACCACATGTATAACATTTGACCTTCCTCCTGTCAAATCTAGCCGAGTCTCTTCCCTTGAAGCCAAACTTTCTTCCTGACTTGTCTTCAAACCTTTTGATGTTCATTGATAGCATAGCCACCTGCCACTTCAAGTTCATCTCTTCCATATCCAAAGGATCCACTTGATCAAAATCCTCATAAGCAAGTTCCTGCTGATGATCATAATCAGCAACAAAAGATTGTATAACATCTTCCAATACACCACTAGACTTTGGTTGTGAATTTGGTCTGGTGTTGTTGTAGGAAGATGATGCTGAGGAGCTTGGGCTTGAAGCTTGATTCATCTTATTGGAGGTGGTGCTAACAAAGGCTGAGTAACCGGGAGTGGATGAACGAATGGGACTTCTAACATCAGGCTCAAGGGTTTTGAGCTTGTTGTAGAGATCATCAAAAGTAAGCATATCCAATCCACCTTTAGCTTTGAGTGCAATGCTCACATGCAGCCAAGATGGAGGTAAAGATCGCAGGAACTTTGCATTGCAATCCTCATTGTCTGGTCTGGCCTTCAGCTGATTCAATTGACTCAAAATCTTATGAAACCTGTCATACCCCTTGTGAATACCTTCTTCCTCAGAGATTTGGAATTCTTGAAACTGCTGTTTTAACATAGACTTCCTCATCCTTTTAGACTCTTCATTCCCACCAAACCTAGCCTTAATTGCCATCCAGATGTCCTTTGCATCCTCCATATAGTGAAAATCACCAATGTGATCATCTGGTATAGCCTGAAGGAGAATGGACCTTACTTTATTCTCTCTCTGGACAGTAAGAATCTCTTCAGCAGATTGAGGGTCAACAATGGTTACTACACCATCAGCATCTTTGATGTGCTTCTTCAAAGTATTCCCCTTTTTGACAATTTCCCAAAGATTCCAATCTACATTCATGATCCAGTTTTGCATCTTCATAGCCCACAATTCATATTCTTCCTTCTTGAGGTATGGAAACCTTGCATTGCTGTTGGTGAGAGTGAGTTGTTGAAAAGACGAAGATGTGGTGTTTTGGTTGTTGTTGATTTCTGAGCCGTCTTCTGATCCAGGCATTGTTTTGGTTGAGAGGGTGTAAGGAATGGATGTTCTTAGTAACACAGAGACTCTCACGAGGCTCTGATACCACTTGTTGAACCTAAGACCTTGATAGATCTTCTTGAGCTCGTGGATCGTTAGTAATGTTTATGTAATCACAAACACACTAAAAGAAAGTCTAAGTTACTTGTATTCTATAGCGGAAAACAAACACAAGTAAGAACACGATTACTAAGAACGATTTGATCCTCTATGGATCTTTTTATTAATACTAAAAGTGTTTTTCTAAAACTCGTACATAATACATAATGATGCGTTCCTTTTATAGACAAGGAACCCTAAACAACCCTAAACCGTTTCACAAGAAACGTATAATCTAAAAACTATCCAAGATATGCAATATCACTTTCTAAATAAACTCATGCATATCCTAACTAATAACATAATACGCAGAAACTATCGATCAGCAGAAACACATTCCGCAGAATCTATACTTCCGCAGTAACATTCTTCAGCAGAATCACAAAGCTTCAGCAGTAACCATCAGCAGTAACCATCAGCAGAATTCTTCCTTAGCAGAATTCCCAACATACATGCTTGATGATTAATAACATGCTTATTCCATAATATGTTTTAAATGTATGCATGCGTAATTAACATGTTTATGTCACTATTTAATCATTCTTGATGTACATGATTCAAATGGAGCTTGCTGCAAAAACACCCTAAAAAATGACCCTTTTCTGGAAATTTTTCAAATTTGGTCTCTTGGGAAAACACCAGATGGGCGGCCCCCTTAATTCCCTAGGCGGTCCCCTTAATTTTAAGGGGGCTGGCCTACAATTAAGGGGACTGGCCATCTGGCAGTAAAATTTACTGTTTTCTTTTGCATCTTGCGACCCCTTTTATCTAGCCCAAACCTTACCTAAATCAACCATCACCTCCATCAAACACCCATTTTCATTCACCATGCTATCACCAAAATCATCTCTAAGACACCAAAACTCCATCACCACCACCTCAATGTTAATCCCCAAATGCACCATCAAAAACACCCTTTCATCCATCAATAACTACATCAACTCACACCTTTCATCACCACCATCAAGAGCATCAACTCCACCTCCTACTCAAGAACCTCCATTCACCCAACTTGTCATTTCTATATCACCAATAACACCTCTTGATGCTCATTTCTCATCATCACCAATACCACCACACCCACAACCGAACCGTCATCTTTGGTCTTAGAGATGAGATACACAACATGTTTTCATCCCTTGAACACATGCTTAACAACCAACCTCCACCACAACCTCCATCATTTTCACCCACTACACTACCACCACCTTCATTCTCACCAAATTAAGCATATGCAATGCTTAATCAAAAATAATTTTTCAAACCATTTTATGTGCAAGCCCCATGGAAGATCATGTACTCCTAGAATGATTATGTAGATTGCATTACTTACTAGCTAATGTAGGATTGAATATAATCTTGGATGGTTGTGTATTGATACACAACATTGTTAATGAATGTCTTTATATGCATGCTTATTTTTGCTCTATATATTGTAACACCCCAACCCGACAAGGGCAAAGGTGTCACATATACGGATTCTTATCAGAACAAACACAGACATTTGACATAAATAATACAATGAAAATCCAAGGTTTACAACTGAAATCAGAACTACAAGCTTTACATTACAAAATTTCTATGTCTAATATAAGGTTCTTCTAGTCATCTTCCAAAAGCTAATGAAGTCTTCTAAAGTCAACACTTTTCACCCAACTCCCAGCTTCCAACTAAACCTGCCGCGGGAAAAGAAACGCGGTTGAGCTACACGAGCTCAGTGAACAGATATAACGGTAACAAACAATTATAATGAAATAGGGAAGATGGAAGGAATCGTACATGATGTAATAATAGATGAGAAGAAATATGAGGGTTATACAGAGATATCAGAAAGTATGGATAGTATCATGAGTAATGGTGAAGTAATCAAAAGATCCCATCAAGCCCAAACATACCAAGCCCAGTACAGAGATAAGTCCAGTATCATGTCATAGGGTGTCAGTAATGAAAGTTAAAGGTCATAAGTCTTAAAGGTGCATGGAAAACAGTAATCCTCTACGAGCCCAGAAACATGAACATGAAATCATAATCATACCGCCATGCAGAGAGATGTTCCTCTCACTAATCCCAGAAATCAGAAATATGGAGTGATCAGCTCCCAGAGTTGTGAAAGACGTGTATCGCACACACCATCAGTCACCATGCATATCATAACATATCATAACATGAACATAATACAGAAACAAATCTAGGATGCATCCATACGCCCCTGGTGGCCATAACTCCCAACACACCAAATAAAATACAGAAAAGGGACGGGACAGGTCATCACTCTCCTGCCCTAGAGTCATGCCATCGGTGCATCGACTGACATGGACATGAAACCCTCATGCCTAGTGAGTGGCTCGTAGTATCAAACTGTGGGTCAAGGTCAAGTATCATGTATCCAGTATTTAATTTAGTTTCATAAGTCAATTTCCATTTCAGAATATCAGAGTTCATAATCAGAGGTTCATATCATAAAGGTTCCATGTCAGAAAGGTCATATATCAGAAATGTTTAATATCAGAAAGGTTCATAACAGAAAGGTCATGTCAAAGGTTCATAATATCATGAAAGAAACCAGAAAGGTTCACAGAATCAAAGAACATGGCAGTGAATCAGAAATCAGAAATGAGACGAAGGCACCTTACTAAAGAAGGGCAGAATATCTGTACCTTATTAGGAATGCAAAAACAGAAATAGAAGCACAAACAGATCAGGATCTCTCCTTCTTCACACCTAGAGAAATAGAAGACGGAATTACAGAAGATTCTAGTCAGATTACCATTTTGGTTTTCCTTTACTTTTTTAATAACTTTCTATTTTAGGCAGGTTTCCTCACTTGGCAAGTTTCCATACTTTAGGGTTTCACATGTAATTCTTCCAAAGTTAAAGGTCAAATATGTAATTATCACATTCATTCTTTTTAATCCTTCATTTATTCATAATGTACGTCTTCAATACTTCAAGTTTGCCAATTTACATTTTATACCCCTTAGTTTACAAAATTTCCATTTAAACCCCTTAATTCATAATTTTACACTTTAAATCCTTATCTTATCCATAATTACCAAACAAGCCTCATAATTTATCAAAACACAGAATATAACTTCAGAATTTCTTATTGTACGAATCCAGCCCCTCAAGTTTCAGGAATTACACACTTAGTCCCTTAAGTTTACAAAACTTATAATTTAAATCATAATTCCATATTAATTACATATTAAGCCCATAAATACTCAAATTTACCCAAAACACTTTTAATATCATTATTTACTCAGGAAAACCTCAACTTTCCATAATTTACACTTTTAGTCCCTCTAGTTTAATTAATTACAAATCATACCCTTTAATTACCATTAATTCATTATCTTGAAATATTTACACTTAGGACCCTCAAGTTATATTTTTCCCACATTGTAACAGACCTAAATAACATTTTAAAAATAACCCACGAGTTTCAAAAGTTACAAAACACCCCCTTGTGATTTAATTTCAAATCGGATTACCACTTTTAATTATCAAATTCAAACCCTAACAAACCCAATCATAAAAAAATCATTGAATAATCTTTGAACACATTTAATTGACCAGATCCAAGCCCCAAAATGCTAACCCTAATGCCCGATCCATTTTATTTGATTTATTCTTCACTTTTCACAAAACCCGGTTTTAAATTAATTCTCCAATAATTCATTTAAGCTTCTATAAATCAAACACATATTTTTCCCAAGTTATATGATGATGTTAGAACCCAGAAAATTTATAAACATAGCTCCAATAAAGGGTTAATACACAAACATGTTACTAAACTTTCCATAAAAGTTCGCCTAAGTTACTGAACTTTCATTTTGTTCACTTAGGTTACTGAACTTATAAACCATGACATTTGGGGTCACTGAACTTATAAAAAATATTCATAAACAACACTGAACTTGTAAATACATGACATTTATGTTACTTAACATATCAAAAAATATACGATTAAGTCACTCCTACCAACACTAATAAATTAGGCGAACTTTTTTGGAAAGTTTAGTAACCTAAGTGAACAAAATGAAAGTTTAGTAACTTAGGCGAACTTTTATGGAAAGTTTAGTAACATATTTGTGTATTAACCCCTCCAATAAATCGTATCACATATTTTATAATTTAGGTACGTTTTTAAGACCATAATTCACCACGACTTGTTTAGGCTTCAATAATTCGTTTTCTCATTTTTCCCAGACCTTATACATCACATATGGTCTAAATAATTTAACCATGGCACCCAGAAAAATACGTGACACATATTTTGGAATTAAGGTGTGTTTTAACCCACAAAATTCAAAGCGCTATAAAAACTTTGCATGATTCGAATTTCCCATTTTTCCTGAGTCTAATATGATGTAAGGAATGTAAGAAAAATATAAAATGAATTTTAGAACGAGTGGAACAAAGATTGGCGAATTAATACCTATCGAGTGGAATAGAACAAGAATTTTCGATGCTCCTTGAATCCGGCCCTTATAAATCGAAAGGGTATTTTTCTAGACTTCTTGGAATGTTTAAGAACACAGGAAAAATGATGATGGACCTCCAGAAAATCGGATGGCAATGGAGATAATTTTGTGTGTGTTTTGCTTAATCGATATATGTTTATTTAGGGTTTAAATGTGATTAGCTAGAATATATGGTAAATTGCCGAGATTTGTGGAGAAATGGCTGGCCAAAACGTGTCAAATTAATGGCCCAATAATATGCATAATTACTTTCCTTAAATTTGCATTTAAATGCATTTAATCTTATTTATAAAGTTTAATTAGTAATTGTAATAATATATAAAGTATTCATTCGGCCCTTAAGGGCATTTTGGTCATTTTTTAATTTTTAGGAATATTAATCGTAGTTGCCAAGATTATTTGGTATCATAACTTGTCTATTTTCAGAAGTTCGGGATTGATTCGGTACTTTATGAGCTTTTAATTAAATTTTTAAACTTGAAGGGGCAATTTAGTCTTTTTGCTTGCTTTCAGATTTTAGGGTTTTACAACTCTTCCCCTCTAACAGAAAAATTTCGTCCTCGAAATTTGCAGGAAGCAGAGAGAAAGAGAACGGAATACTCATACGGAATGCGAACAAGAATTTCAAATCGAATTAATTGTACCTCCAGCAGAGAGCTCTTCAAGGGGTTTAAGATTCATAACTGAGGTCAACAGAATGCAACACGAGAGTCCAAACTAATCCAGATATTTAACGAACGAAGGTGGAGTATACGCATAGGTAGAATGAACCTAAGGTCTCACAAATCACGGATAATCCAACGGTGATCAATTTCTAACTTCTTAGGTACTTCCCAAGATATCCTATGGCCACAATGAGGGCACGTTATATGGTGTAAGTATTATCACGTTAATAATACCAGCACCACATAATTATGCCTTCATGATGATCATACTTTATCTCAAGTCGTGAACAAAACAACCTATCTTAATCCACCTAGTACTTCTATAGTCTCAGAAGTCAACAAAAATCGATGTCATAGCCAAGAGGGAAAAGCAAACTACTTGCAAGAGTATCGGAATCCCAGATTGCTTAGCAGAATAAGGTACGCCGTCCACAAGCGTCAGATCTTTCACAATTCGCTAAAATCTTCCATGAACGTACAAATAATCACGGAACTGAAATGCTTCTTAAAACATCAGGGAATCTTATTACTATATAACGAAGTTTAAGTGAGTCCATTAATCTGGAAATGAAACAAAATCGTGAACTTGTGTCTGGTCCTTCAAGCCTCCTGTTGTTCTTCCTAGAATGTGATGGAGTAATATGAATTTCTGGCACGATCTTCAAGTCCTTCATCATCCAGTCTGCTTCCGCTCTCAATTCATCTTAGTACAACCAAGGCGAATAGGGAAGTTAGACTGCATGTCTTCATCAGCTCCAGGTTCGCCGTCTTGACTAGATTTTCTTCTTCTGTATCGCCCACACTTCTGCTTGTAAGGGACGTCTTCACTCTTCAGGGTAGCCGCCGTTGTTGTCAAAATTTCGAATGCTCAATCAACCAATCCCTTATCAGAATAAAATCGAAGTTGACTATCCAAAGAAAGACGGATCAACAAGGCAAATCTTATCGTTCAAAAGTGAGAGAGAAACATTAAAATATCACAAGACTTTTCATAGGGATAGAGAGGGGTAAAACGAAGTCAAATAGCGTCAGAAGATTCATAGATGCTTATCAAAAGCAAGAGACAACCAACAGAATATATCGAGTACGTCATCGCCATGGAGATTCTCAGATTTGCCCGAAGAGGCATCAACATGATAAATAAAGGATCCGAGGTCAGAGTCGGAGTCTAGAGATAAGGATCAAATAGTGTCATGCAATTATTATACAGTTCTCAAAGACATAAATCTTGTAGGCATAAACTTTCAATCTCCAAGAGGGATTCAACAGGCTTAAACCAAAAGTAAGGCACGAATCAGAGTGGTGCGGAAGCAAAGATACTTAAACAAATGCCCTATAGTCTACCCATTCCTCACTGGTCAAAACTTAGGTTCATATCTAGAAATCCTAAAGCAACTTCTTACAGGTTATCTTATGAGCGCCTACAGTGGAAACTTAGTGGTCCAAACTTCACATGTCAAGGGTAAATGTATTACAAGTCGCAACCTGTCTCTGATACCATAATTGTAACACCCCAACCCGACAAGGGCAAAGGTGTCACATATACGGATTCTTATCAGAACAAACACAGACATTTGACATAAATAATACAATGAAAATCCAAGGTTTACAACTGAAATCAGAACTACAAGCTTTACATTACAAAATTTCTATGTCTAATATAAGGTTCTTCTAGTCATCTTCCAAAAGCTAATGAAGTCTTCTAAAGTCAACACTTTTCACCCAACTCCCAGCTTCCAACTAAACCTGCCGCGGGAAAAGAAACGCGACTGAGCTACACGAGCTCAGTGAACAGATATAACGGTAACAAACAATTATAATGAAATAGGGAAGATGGAAGGAATCGTACATGATGTAATAATAGATGAGAAGAAATATGAGGGTTATACAGAGATATCAGAAAGTATGGATAGTATCATGAGTAATGGTGAAGTAATCAAAAGATCCCATCAAGCCCAAACATACCAAGCCCAGTACAGAGATAAGTCCAGTATCATGTCATAGGGTGTCAGTAATGAAAGTTAAAGGTCATAAGTCTATAAGGTGCATGGAAAACAGTAATCCTCTACGAGCCCAGAAACATGAACATGAAATCATAATCATACCGCCATGCAGAGAGATGTTCCTCTCACTAATCCCAGAAATCAGAAATATGGAGTGATCAGCTCCCAGAGTTGTGAAAGACGTGTATCGCACACACCATCAGTCACCATGCATATCATAACATATCATAACATGAACATAATACAGAAACAAATCTAGGATGCATCCATACGCCCCTGGTGGCCATAACTCCCAACACACCAAATAAAATACAGAAAAGGGACGGGACAGGTCATCACTCTCCTGCCCTAGAGTCATGCCATCGGTGCATCGACTGACATGGACATGAAACCCTCATGCCTAGTGAGTGGCTCGTAGTATCAAACTGTGGGTCAAGGTCAAGTATCATGTATCCAGTATTTAATTTAGTTTCATAAGTCAATTTCCATTTCAGAATATCAGAGTTCATAATCAGAGGTTCATATCATAAAGGTTCCATGTCAGAAAGGTCATATATCAGAAGTGTTTAATATCAGAAAGGTTCATAACAGAAAGGTCATGTCAAAGGTTCATAATATCATGAAAGAAACCAGAAAGGTTCACAGAATCAAAGAACATGGCAGTGAATCAGAAATGAGACGAAGGCACCTTACTAAAGAAGGGCAGAATATCTGTACCTTATTAGGAATGCAAAAACAGAAATAGAAGCACAAACAGATCAGGATCTCTCCTTCTTCACACCTAGAGAAATAGAAGACGGATTTACAGAAGATTCTAGTCAGATTACCATTTTGGTTTTCCTTTACTTTTTTAATAACTTTCTATTTTAGGCAGGTTTCCTCACTTGGCAAGTTTCCATACTTTAGGGTTTCACATGTAATTCTTCCAAAGTTAAAGGTCAAATATGTAATTATCACATTCATTCTTTTTAATCCTTCATTTATTCAGAATGTACGTCTTCAATACTTCAAGTTTGCCAATTTACATTTTATACCCCTTAGTTTACAAAATTTCCATTTAAACCCCTTAATTCATAATTTTACACTTTAAATCCTTATCTTATCCATAATTACCAAACAAGCCTCATAATTTATCAAAACACAGAATATAACTTCAGAATTTCTTATTGTACGAATCCAGCCCCTCAAGTTTCAGGAATTACACACTTAGTCCCTTAAGTTTACAAAACTTATAATTTAAATCATAATTCCATATTAATTACATATTAAGCCCATAAATACTCAAATTTACCCAAAACACTTTTAATATCATTATTTACTCAGGAAAACCTCAACTTTCCATAATTTACACTTTTAGTCCCTCTAGTTTAATTAATTACAAATCATACCCTTTAATTACCATTAATTCATTATCTTGAAATATTTACACTTAGGACCCTCAAGTTATATTTTTCCCACATTGTAACAGACCTAAATAACATTTTAAAAATAACCCACAAGTTTCAAAAGTTACAAAACACCCCCTTGTGATTTAATTTCAAATCGGATTACCACTTTTAATTATCAAATTCAAACCCTAACAAACCCAATCATAAAAAAATCATTGAATAATCTTTGAACACATTTAATTGACCAGATCCAAGCCCCAAAATGCTAACCCTAATGCCCGATCCATTTTATTTGATTTATTCTTCACTTTTCACAAAACCCGGTTTTAAATTAATTCTCCAATAATTCATTTAAGCTTCTATAAATCAAAAACATATTTTTCCCAAGTTATATGATGATGTTAGAACCCAGAAAATTTATAAACATAGCTCCAATAAATCGTATCACATATTTTATAATTTAGGTACGTTTTTAAGACCATAATTCACCACGACTTTTTTAGGCTTCAATAATTCGTTTTCTCATTTTTCCCAGACCTTATACATCACATATGGTCTAAATAATTTAACCATGGCACCCAGAAAAATACGTGACACATATTTTGGAATTAAGGTGTGTTTTAACCCACAAAATTCAAAGCGCTATAAAAACTTTGCATGATTCGAATTTCCCATTTTTCCTGAGTCTAATATGATGTAAGGAATGTAAGAAAAATATAAAATGAATTTTAGAACGAGTGGAACAAAGATTGGCGAATTAATACCTATCGAGTGGAATAGAACAAGAATTTTCGATGCTTCTTGAATCCGGCCCTTATAAATCGAAAGGGTATTTTTCTAGACTTCTTGGAATGTTTAAGAACACAGGAAAAATGATGATGGACCTCCAGAAAATCGGATGGCAATGGAGATAATTTTATGTGTGTTTTGCTTAATCGATATATGTTTATTTAGGGTTTAAATGTGATTAGCTAGAATATATGGTAAATTGCCGAGATTTGTGGAGAAATGGCTGGCCAAAACGTGTCAAATTAATGGCCCAATAATATGCATAATTACTTTCCTTAAATTTGCATTTAAATGCATTTAATCTTATTTATAAAGTTTAATTAGTAATTGTAATAATATATAAAGTATTCATTCAGCCCTTAAGGGCATTTTGGTCATTTTGTAATTTTTAGGAATATTAATCGTAGTTTCCAAGATTATTTGGTATCATAACTTGTCTATTTTCAGAAGTTCGGGATTGATTCGGTACTTTATGAGCTTTTAATTAAATTTTTAAACTTGTAGGGGCAATTTAGTCTTTTTGCTTGCTTTCAGATTTTAGGGTTTTACATATATGCTTGTGCTTCTAATATTTTTTTTGCAAGTATTCCATGCATCGATTCATTGGTGCCCTCAAACGAGGGGGAGCACACATCAAGGGGGAGTTCTCGTTCCGACAAATTTTGTATCTAAAACTTGTCGGCTCAACCTTTTTGATGCTACAAAAAGGGGGAGAAGTGAATATAAACTCACTAAATACTTGTCCAAAAATAACTTTTTGGATTTAATGAGTTTAGGTTTTGTAATCATCAAAAAGGGGGAGATTGTTGACATAAATAAATGCCTAAAAACATTATCAATATTTATTCATATCTCTATGTTTTGATGATCACAAAATGTAAACTCATTAAAACATAAACTTATAAGTTAAACAAGTACTTAGTTGTAAATATTCACTTCTACAACTAAAATCACTTAAGGTATGAATGAACTAATGCTTAATCAATTATATGATCAAAGGAACATTTTCTTAATAACTAGATTTTTTATAAAACAACAAAAACATTTTATATATTTTTGAAAAACATTTTTGGTATTAAATAAAAATGTTTAATCTTTTATAAAAATATGAATTCAAATTTTTAACCAAAATCAGTTAAAATGTTCCAGAAAAACCTTCCCCACAAAAGGACAAAATTGGCCAACGTTCAGTAGGGGCGGCCCCCTTAATTTTGCTAGGCGGCCCCTTTAATAATTAAGGGGACCGCCCCTTATTTAAGGGGACCGCCCCTGCTCCAGTAGGCTCCAGCTGTCCAGTTTTTCTCCCTATAAATACCAGTCTTTTCCTGGATTTTTACTTACCCTTTTGCACTAAAACTTTCTGTTGTAGATCTCATTTCATATCTTAAATAAACCTTTGATCATGTAATCTTAAGCATTGGTTTCCAAGTGATCCAAGCTTCCACCATCCAAGTGCAAAAGAAGAATACTTCTATCAATCAAGATTAGAAGTATTACAACTTAGTATCATTTTGTTACTTAAGTTGTGTGTTTAACAAAGTTTGTAAATCATTCATTCATTTGTATGTAAGGTGTGTGTTGTAGATTAGTGTTGTGTGTAAGTAGTGAAGATGTTGTATAAGTAGTTGTGGTATAGAAGTTGTGAGGTCAAAATGTAGAATTCGTGAAGCCATTGTGTAGAAGTCGTGAACCCGTGGTGTAGAAGTTGTGAAGCCGTAACTTAGAAGACGTGAAGTCCTTGTGTTGAAGTCGTGAAGCCGTAGCATAGAAGCTGTGAAGCGGTCGTGTTAAAGTTGTGAAGTCCTAGTCGTGAAGTTCTAGTGTTGAAGTCGTGAAGCCGTAGCATAGAGGTTGTGTAGCGGTCGTGTTGAAGCCATGAGGTCCTAATTGTGAAGTTCTAGTGTTGAAGTCGTGAAGCCGTAGCATAGAGGTTGTGTAGCAGTCGTGTTGAAGCCATGAAGTCCTAGTCGTGAAGTCCTAGTGTTGGAGTCGTGAAGCCGCAGCATAGAGGTCGTGTAGCAGTTGTGTTGAAGTCGTGAAGAAGTTGTGAAGCAGTCGTGAAACAGTTGTGAAGTAGTCGTGAATAAGTTGTGAAGAAGTTGTGTTGTGAAGTTGTGAGATTGGTTCTAGCTACGATTAGAACTCGACATTTAGCTTTGTGTCGTTAAACCCGTGTAAGCCAAAGTTGTGTACGGTTTTCTCCACCATAAGGGAGCTTATTGAAGTTGTGAAGAAAACTCTCGAGCAAGGTGTGCTCGGGGAGTGGAGTAGGGCAAGGAAGGTGTCCTTGTAGCCGAACCACTATAAATCTCTCGTGTCTCAGTTAGATCTTTCCATACCTTATTTATTTCTTTACTTGCATCGTCATTACTTTCATACACATAAGCTTATATAATTGCTAGTATAAATTAGAGGTCAACTTCACATAAAGATCAATTTGAAAATCCATTCAAGAAACCAAAACTTTTACAATCAATTTAAAAGAATACATATATAACTAATAATAAGGTTCAAGTTTTATTTTTCATACAAATTTGAATCTAAGTGTTTTAAAAATAAACAAAGGTTTTCATAATTAAATTAAAAAGATATAAAACTATTCAACCCCCCCTTCTAGTTTTCCACAATGTATTTTAGTTTATTATGTTATTTTTGATAATAAATTTACGCATATCAAGAATTTCATGTGACGTATTTCAACTCCTTAACTAAGGAATTTATATCGTCTTTTTTGGTCTTTTTTAATGTCATTCTTATAACATGAGCCCGTTTGGCCCGTGCCCGTTCGGCCTCGAGCCCATTTGGCCCGTTGATCGTTCGTGCTTGAATATTTCTATAACGTGTTTTATTATTTGTATTAGTAACATTTAATGCAGGAATTGTGTTTAAGTTGATTGTACAATATGCTTGATAATTTGTATTTCTTATGTAAGGGATGTTTTAATAACTACATTAATTGTATTTATTGACCTGTTAATTAATTGACTACATTAAATATCTTGACCAAATTAATAGTGCTTTGTATTTTGTACATTAAGCTTTAACACTTGTAAGTCTTAAAATTAAGATTGATGAGAAAGTTCATTAATAGTGCTTTGTGTATTGTACAATAAGCATTATATCTTGTAAGTCTTAATTTTAAGACCAAGAGGAGAGAGATTCATCCATGCATTATATGTAGTATAGATATAGATAAGAATGAACAAAAACCACCCAAACCTCACCGTCATCCAAACCAAACCAACCCATAACACCAACACTTAAACCATCTCTATCAATCATCCAAATTTTCTCACATATAAAACTGAACTTTCTTTCTACCATTAATTGTTCACATGAAATCCCTTTTATTTTTTTTCTTTCTATAAGTTGGTCCCAAATAACTTCATACATCATTTTTATATAAATCCGCCTCTGACCGCCGCTTTTCCCGCCATCTAACCATATCTTTTTTCGACGAATCACCGTCACCTAACCACCACCACGTCATCGACTCACCACGGAGTCTGATTTCGAACAAATTCAATTCTTCTTATTTCGAACAGATTATTTTGTACGGCTTTCACATGTTGAATTTGGTTATTATTGAATTTATGAAGTGGATAGAGTTTAGATCTTGAAGCTGGGAACTTTGATGAGAGAGATAGAGAATAGTGTAAAGAAGTGTGAGTGTGGGAATGGTGGATGTTAGGTGGAGTTGGATAAATACCAAAAAGCCCCTCCGTTTTTTAATAAGAATTAATCTACACCATCAGATTTAAAAGAATTGAATAGAGGAGATTTAACCATTTGTTTTTTAAAGAAAATGTGTTCTGCATTGAACTTTTGTCTATTAGACTAAGATAAGAATAATTTCCATTATGCTAACAATCGAACTTTAAACTGAATTTCAAACTTCAGAAATCCGAATAATCATAACATACTCGTGTTGTCATATTTTTATGCATTTATATGTTAGTCTTACTCATTTAAGTATTAAACAATGGTGTTGATTAAAAAACAAAAGTTGCAATGGCTATTTTTATAAGAATTCAAACCTTCAAAAGTATCAGTCCCCCACTTTTCCATGTTTCATGTATCACATACGCCTTTCGAAAAAGAAATTACGAGTAAAACGCATACGAAGAAAGTTGTTTTTCTTAAACATAGCAAAAGGAAGTTCGAATGTAAACTAGTAATGTTTATTAAAGAATTATGCACTTTAATTTTTCATGTTGACAATTGATTTTGTTTTACATTTTAGGGAGAATTACATGTATTTCTTTTTTAAAGTTTAATATTACGTAAATATCGTTCTTATTTACATAAATATCTTTCCTACTTTTATACTCCCTCCGTCCCAAAATTATAGTCCCCCTTGGACTTTTTCAGTCTTTGTTTTTCAACTTTGACTGTAAGTATTTTTGTTTATATTACATAATACTTTATGCAAAATATATGAATGAATTGAGTTTTAAATGTATTTTTCATTGGTATAATTTTCATCAAGTATTGTATAACACAAACAAAAATATTTAAAGTTAAAGTTGAGAAAGAAAAACCGAAAAAGTCAAAAGGGGACTATAATTTTGGGACGGAAGAGTAATTACATTAATATCATTCTTAAACTTTTGTAATTACATCTATACCTTTCCCGAACTTTTAAATTCTCATATATGTCCAGAAATCAACTAAATTATAATTATATTGATTTTAAATTCAAAAACTCTTATTTATCTCTGATATTCATCATAATTATATTGTTCATATATATTTTTTTGACCTTGATTGATTAAAGAACATGATAACGTAATTATAAAAGTATATATATATATATATATATATATATATGAAAGAACATATTGTTCATGTTTATTTATTTGTTCACACTACAAGAATCCTGTCGGATAGCCACGAGCAAAATTCATAGGTAATAGACCCAGATTCGTGGGTAATTAGCTAATACCCACGGATTACCAATAGATATATGAAGATTGATAAAACCTCCGAGGCTAATTGTTTGCCCATGACATTTTCACTATGTGGGTAAATTTACCCACGTCATTTAGGTGGGTGATTGGGTTATGAATTGTGGGTAAAGTTTCATGGGATTATCTAACTCACCATGAAAATGCCCATAGATAAGTTGTGGGTAATGTCGTGAGTAAATTTAACCATGATATAATTCGGTGGGTATTATCGAGCAAAGTTTTCGGTCATCAATGATGGTTTCCCACGAAAGAACATTGGGTAAACTCCATGGGAAATTAGCAAACAGTATATTTCAATCTAATCCATTTCATCCAGGTATGTATACAAATAGAAACCTAGAAATAAATACAAAAATAAAGTTGCATTAAATTAACATATTGCACTTAAGTATAATATACAAACTTGGTTATCCACTATATTAAAAATAACAACTCTAGCTATTCACCGTACAAATATATGAGTAACTTCTATACTCTACAATGTTGAGCTATAATCGCAAGGCATCAATCCAAATCCATTGCAGTGGTTTCCTTATTGAGTGTGGTGGTGAAAAACAATGTCGTTTCTCCCTTTATGTTGTGTATGTGCTGGCCTTCACTTCAAACTAACACTTTCCGTCGTACCCTACATATAGAACATAGAAAATCAGCTTTCACAAATGATTATAAACACGTGAGAGGTTTGTAAAAAGGTTTTGCGAATGATAATTTTCAAACAGTATATTAGTTGAGTAGATGGTGGTAAGCACACGATCTACTGCTCAAATAAGATTTTAAGTTAAAACTAGCATCCAAAATCGTATAACTCTCAAACTTAACATTCCTCATATGTATGTTTGTAAATACCGTATCTGACTAGCTAGGCATATTTAAAAAGCCAAAAAAATCTATCCAAACATCAAAGGTATATCCCTAGGTTAGTACATGATATATAGATTTGAAACCATGAGAGTCTGCCTTATATATCCTTCACTTTAAAAGATCGAGAACCCATAGAAGCTCCTTTGCTTGTTGCTTTACCTCCACCCAAAATAGCATCTGATGAGGTGAAAAGACAGATAAATTATGATGATATATATGTTGCACATATGTAAAACTAAAGGCACAAGCAGTAAAATAGATCACTTTAGTGGAGTATCAATACCTTCTTATGTGTGCTCTATTTTTGCGATTTGCTTGAACCTGTATATCTATAATTGTTACCATTACCAAAAGGATCAAGTCAATTTGCAATAAATACATCACTAGCCCTTCAAAGAGAGGACCAAAGATGGCAAAGAAACAAAGAATACATAAACAAAGCACCACACATGCCAAGAACAAAAATTAAACTATAAATCACATGTTCAAAGAAACATCACCAGAAATAAATTTACAGGAATTTGAGACCTATGCTTTCCGGTTTATAACCACTTTTCTATTACGCCATCGTTGATTTCTATATGCTATTATGCTACAGCAAAATGATCTGAAAAATTAATTGTTGCCTCCTTTTCTCTCACGCATTTCATCGAATAGATTGCATCCACTCACCAAATTCCCATAGTTATTGTACATGTATTAAAAAAGATAGCAACTCATGAGAAAAAAAAATAACAAAATTAAAACAAAATTTGCAACATCCACATTTGAAAACACGTATCGAAAAAGATGTAAACTATTAGAGCAAAAGTTTCTTTGTTGTAACTATACAAAAAATTATTTTTTTATTCTTAATATTGTGACACTTAATTTGTAAGATATACGTGAAGTTGTGAAGGAGCAGTTGCAAACTTGCAATTTTTGGTTCGTGGATCAGAAGAGGGAACAAAAATTTTATTCCCGGCCCCAACATAACAATTAAAATTTTGAAAACCGCCTTCACTTTTTTTAATGCTCCATACAGTTTTTAAACTGCGTTTCAAATTTGAGATGTGCCACATCTAAATTTACTCTAACTTTATTAAATGATTAGAAATTAATAATACCAACAACTCATATTTATTAGAGAATGTCAAACAAGATATGTTACTATAATTAAATAGTGAAGATAATATTAATCAAAATAACTTATGGTGTGCTTGTTATTTGGAAAAAAGTCTTGCTAGCCTTTTACCTCTTACCGAGCGAGAGGCGGTCACACTTTGTGTTGTTTGTTTTTATATTTTGATTCAGACCCGGTGAGACATATGTCATCTTATTCAGTAAGAGCTGAAGGACTTCTCTTATCGCCTCTTACCCAATAGTAAAATTTGGTAATAAGATTAAGAATAAAAAAATCTTAATGAAACAAATAAAATCTTACATAAACAAATGAAAAATGTTTCACTTAGTCTAAAGTTGTCAACGAGTCGAGGTCGTTCAGTCTTTAGACCGACTCACTTAATATAGAAAAGTCAAAGCTCAACCATGGCTCATATAGAACTTTATTTTTAATGTTAGAACCCGACTCGATAGTTATTCACAAAGATTGAGCTCGACTCGTTTATTAATTTCTTATATGTACGTAAAAGTTCTACATCTAAGAAGTATATTAATAGTGAGATTAATCAATCTTTAGTTATGAAGCTCAACTTTTGGGCCTTAATAAATAAGCTCCAAACTAGGCTTGACCTTATTAAGGCTCGACTCATTTTAAACTTTTATCCATCTGATCCCATGTAACTGATAAAAATCTCGAGTCGTTTACACTCCCAGCACAACCACTTTTATCCATCTGATACCCTAATGTTTCACCTAAAGAGTGGAAGGTATCATTCACCCACATCTTTAAACATATATTTGCTCAAATTCCTTTTCTCACACCAATGTAGAACATATTATCACCAATGAAATTAGATCAATAGCCTCTCGGGTGTGATGGGCATGCAAATCATGCATCCACTAGGTACGATCATGGTTATGTTTGGTCATGACGAGGACATCATGTGTCTAATTGGGGTTGTTTGAAACATTCCTTTTAATAATAATATAAGATAACTGCACAAAAAAATACATTAATACAAGATAAAAACTTGTGCCTTTTTTAAGCACAAGGTATTTGGCTTTTAATATTAAGGAGAATTGTATATATACCCTTCCAAAAATAAATAATTGCATATATATCCAAATTAAAGTCATAATTTCTTATATATGTTTAAAAGTACCTTAGCGACAATATTTTGCCCACAAAATACCCACAAAATATATATAGCTAAGTTACTTCCCACAAACCATCATTGAAAGATTTACCCATGACCAAATTGGATGTTTGTAGTCCGTGGTAACAAAAACTTACCCACAACATTACCCACACATTTACCCATGATAAGTTTCTTTATGGGTAATGTCTGGGAAAAAATTAGTGGGAAAGTATTACCCAATAAATTACCCACATATATAACCACAGTAAGTCACGATGTGGGTACTCCGTGGGAACTATTTCGGCGCCAATTATTTACCCACATATTGCACACCAAATATATTTATGTGGCTATTTGTGTGGGTAAATCCGCGGGAAATTCGAGGGAAAATAAAAGCGACTTTATAAGTCACTGATCGTGGGTAAAAGGTGGGTATTAGGTGGGTAAATGCCCTCAAAAGGATGAGTGTGGGTAATTGTCGTGGGTATTCCATCAGATTCTTGTAGTGTCATATATACTTTTTAACCTCGAGTGATGAAAGAACATGTTGATTTTGGGATATATACGAGAATTTAAAAGTTTTAGTAGGATATTGATTTAATTATAATAGTTTGAGAATGATATATACAACCGTTTTACTAAAATGATATTCTTTAACGCACATGAACCATCTATCTCACAATTTTCTTCAACGAAAGTTGAACCCAATTTCTTTCGTGTTCATGGGCAAATTCAGGTACCGGCCACTATGCAAAGGCCTTAGGCACACTCACAACTAGGGGTGTTATCGGGTCGGGTTAAGTCGGGTTTTGAATTTTAAAAACTCACCCGCAACCCGACCCGATAAGGAATCGGGTTTGGGTGGTATCCGGGTCGGGTTATATCGGGTCGGGTGATTCGGGTTATCGGGTTTTGCTAGCATCTCACATTTATTGATCTCTATCTTCTTGGAATATTGGCATAATGATGGAGAAGCAAAATCCACTTCATAACACTTCCTTATATGGAAAAAATCAATGTACACATATTAATAATGGATTCGACTTCATCATAGTTGACAGAATTCAAAACACCCTTTTGATCATGTAAATACAAATGCATATACATGTAAACTCACTGAATATTATAGACATAACTACAACAGCTATATAATTGCTTCAGAGTAATATGGTATTTTATTTGAACATGCATTAAGGTAATATATTGCAAGCGAAGGGCATGGAGCAACCAGGTTAGATAAGTGTTAAGGAAGGCAATATGCTTATAAAACTTAGGCTGGTCACAGTGGTGACCCTGGATGACCCATGTTTCCGGCTGCCATGTCAGCTTTCTCTCTCCAGCGACCAGACATGACCCAAGTGCCACAGTGGTGACCGACTTTTTTTTTTTTTTTTTTTTTTTTTTTCAAAACATTTTAAAAAAACAAATTTATAAAGATAAAAACGTAAACGTTCAAATTTAAACATTGCATATATTTCTTGGAATTAAAACAGTACATGGATTAAAAACATTAAATAAACATAAAAAAACATTACATAAACTACTAAACGTAATCCGGGTGATCCCAGGTTTGAGAGTTGTCTGAGTGAAAACCATCGTCGTAAGGAGAGAAGTTCGCAAATTTCTCAGCTTCTAACTCTGCTTCCAACCTGCTAAACTCCCGCTCCTGACTCTCGCTCCAGCCCGCATCTTCTTCATAACCTAGCCGAAATTGATCCAGATTAGGTTGATGTTGTTGTTGCTCAACAGATCTTGGTGCATCAGATGAGGTTGATGCACCTTGCACAACTTGTTGGTTCTGTTGTGATACAGAACCAGCTGCCACATTTTCCTCAAAACTCCAACGGATCTTGTTGGAGATTTGGGCCTGTATCTGACCCACACAACCCCACAACGTCTCACAAATGGCAGCGTCTTTACGATATTCATCGTACAAAAACTGGTCGATCACAGCGTTTCTTTCTTCAGACAAATCTTTGCACTCCCGGTATTGTTGTCTCAAACGTTGTTTGAGTGCCTTTGCGTGCTCAAACTGTTTGATAACTTCGACAATAGCCTCTTGTCGAGCTTTGTCGTCTTGTTTTTGGATATAGTTTCGCATTTCTTCGACGGTATGGGGAAGACGACAAGCCATAATTTTTGTGTTTGAATTGTATTTGAAGTGTGTTTGAAATTGTGTTTAGAATTGTGTTTGAAAGTGGTATTTATAGAGATGTAAAGTGGTAAAGTTTTTTAAAAAAAAAAGTTTTTTTTTTTACAAACGGTAACATTTGAATTGTGGGATTGTTTGCTTCTTTTCATATCGGTTGGCAAAACAACCGATTCTTGTTTTCACCACTTCTCGACCGATACTACAACTAATGTCCACAAAGGCGACAACCGATATGAATATCGGTTGAGGTATACGCTCGACCGATTATTTCCGTTCCATTGCGTCTAGCCTTACTAGTTACTACTGATGTGGGATATGCATCGCATGATTATAAATCTTGTGTCAGTTTGTTTCATTAAAAAAAAACATTATAGTTTGCCATAGCATTACCAAAGACAACAAAAATTCAATTGCGAGTAAAAAAAAGAATTACATTTTGGTTTTCGGGTCTTATCGGGTTGACCCTATAACCCGATAATACAAATTATCTAACCCTAATCCGACCCGATAACAATGTCGGGTTATCGGGTTCGGGTGAGACTAACCCGATAAGCTTTTTCAACTCGATTTAACCCGACCCGATAAGGCTTATCGGGTTCGGGTTCGGATTCTGGTTGGGTCAACCCGACCCTACTGACACCCCTACTCACAACTCCGAAACACATATGGCGTGCGTGCACAACAGTATTATCGTCAACATATCACCCGATCATTCCTTGTCAATTGTGGGGAAGCCCGTTGTTCCAACAATTGGCTACACAATTTTGGCTATGTTTGGCAAAAGTAGCAGTGAGCTGTGAGCAGTAGCTATGAGCTACAGCTCACTGCTCACCGCTCACAGCTTCTTAAAGAAGCATCGGAAAAATGAGCTTTTCTAAAAAATAGCAAAGCTCACCGCTCTTTTGCCAAACGAACACTAAAAATCAAAAAGCTCATTGCTCATCGCTCATCGCCTCAAAAAGCTCCAAAAAGATGCTGCGCCAAACATAGCCTTTAAGCTTTTTCGTTTTCCTTTTAAAAGGTATGTTGTTGGAGTTATATACATTACTGACGCTAACGTAACTTTGGTGATAAACAATTATCGAAACTTCTCTATTTCTCTATATAGTAGTAGTAGTAGTACAATATTTTCTTATGATATATATGTCCAACTTATACATGCATAAAGTTGGGGCAGGTAAATTTAAAGAGTCAAGGCATTCACGGGTGGTGCGTAAACTTCGGGCGAATGAACAAATATTTCAGGGATACTTTAGTAATTCACGTTTTGGATAAATAAGGCTAAATGTATTCTTGACTTCTTGTTTTTGTTTTTGGTCTGGGAAATAGAACTTTATTTCTGTAAATACGATGCTGAGTTGCATAAAAGTATACACACTTGTTCATCACGTGGACCTCGTCACCAAACAGCTCCTCGCAGTGATTACAGGCTAATTTGTAGTGTGTTGTTTTCCTTTTCATTTATTGCTATCTTTATTACTTAACATACTTTATTCGAGTATGAAATGAACAGATGTGTTTGTATTCGAACTCGAGAATAAAAAAGAGGTGAAATGCAAAACAAGCCAATATTTAGAAACTTCAAAAAGAAAAAATGACTAATCAAAGTAAGATATTAAGAAAAGCGAATGTATTAGCAACCATCACATCCAAATATGATATTACATTTGAAACACCAAGTTCTTCTAGATGTGTTTAGTTATAAATTGGCAGCCCTCTCGTGCTTGTCGGTGACCATATGTAATAACAACAAATAGACCATATTACATTTATAAACTAATGAAAAATTGCATATAAACTTGAATTATATGACTCATATTTATTTAATGTTATAAGTATTTATATGCAAAATTAATAAAAATGTGTCCCCTTTTAAGTGGAAGCTATGTGCGACGGCACCTATTGCACACTCTCCGAGACTCCTCTGTAAATTGGATATCTTTCGTCAAGGTTATAAACTAGTATTTTAATTGATTCAGTCGAGTTATCAGTTTACGATTCAACCAATTTTTGCTCTCTATAGTGGTTTTCAGTAATCAAAACGACTTCCAGTTCAATCGATTATACTACAGCTATTCAACTCGGGGTTAACTATATTTTTTAACACAACTTAGTATTGGTTTTAGGTAATAAATCCAAAGAACGAGATAAAATTGCAATCTTTTTCAAACATAAATAGTATTGAGTTGATATCTACGACAGCAATAGCTTTTAACAAGTTTAATCCAAGACATACTTTTCAACAAAATTATTCCGTATCATTGTCGTTGAGTCGACCGTCGTGGAGCTTTACTAAGATCAGCCGTTTGCTTCTAATGTCAATCCCACGCGCCGGAACATTTCGTGGCTCCCACCATCTTATTACAAAACAAACTAACAAATAACAAGAAAAATATAACCAAGAAAAATCCAATAGCCAAAAGATCAACCGTTCATATAAACTAAGATGGTGGCAGCATGCCCAAAAGGAACATTTTTCGTGGAGCTTTACTAAGATATCGTGTACATGGATTTTTCTTGGTGATGGTTTGTTTCATCCAATAGCCAAAAGATCTCTTCACTTTTGAGCATGTGAACGGCGAAGTAGATTTGGTTTGTTTAATTATAGGGAATGGTCATTAAAGTTGAAGTGATGGGTTGTTAGAGATGACAAGGGCCACAATAGATCTCTTCATCCAGAAATTGCCATACATTTTTGTTTTGGGAATCAAATCGGCCTTACTAAAAAGTTAATAAACCGAACACGATTCTAATGTTCACATATACCAAAAGGCCCATATGTATCATATCATGTATACGATTCTAATTTAAAACGCTTACATAATTGTAAGCTGGCTTTGATTACTTATATACAATTTTTCATAGGTGGAATGTATAGGGGGGCACCAATCACGGGAGTAGGATAAAAGTGTCGAAAAGGCCAACGATTTGAAAGAAAATAACGTCCTACTTTCATATTACGTACTGTTATTAATACTACTTTGGTGTTAAACAAACTATATGGCCATTTTATTCTCTTTTAGACTATGCGTAATGGTGCTTTGTTTGTCCGGTTTTTGCACCAACAGCGCCTGGTAGCCACTACGCATGGGTGTGGTTGCCCAAAAAAAACGATGCTCGGTAGTTCTGACAGCGCCACCGCCCACGCAAAGACCAAGAAATGTATCCGTTGTAAACGGCTCTATTTGACCAAGTTGCTATATTTTTTTCTTCTCTCAATTTACTATATATATACACACAAACCTCTCACATTTTATAAACATTTACACCAAAACACTCTCAAACACATTCCATTCTCATCAAATTTTATACAATCTTTCACCTTTTTATACAATGGGTTCTCCTTCGACGTCTGCCCTTATTCTTGAATCTAGTTCGGATGACGATTTCTCCGACCTAGAACTAGAAGCGATGTCTCTTGCTGCTGGGGCTGTAGCTATGTACGTCGCTCAGAACCCACCAAAACCGATCCAAAAAAGAAAAGTGGTTTATCGAGACCGTGTCGAGGCCAACGAAAGGTTGATGAAAGATTATTTCCACCCAACGGAGCCAACGTACGATGACAAAGCATTTAGACGTCGTTTTAGAATGAGCAAAAGGTTATTTTTGCGTATCGCAAATGATTTGGAGGCGCATTTCGATTACTTTAAACAAAAACCCGACGTAGTGGGTAACCCGGGGTTCACGTCGATACAAAAGTGCACAGCTGCTATGCGGGTGATCGGTTACGGTGTCTCCACCGACATCAACGACGATTATTTAAAGATGGCCGAGAAAACGTGTCGGGACACACTTGAGAAATTTACAATAGGTAAAAAAAATTTCTTTATCTATTTATTGTTTTTCCTTATATATTTATATTTTATTTTCACAAAATATTTTAGGAATAAAAGCCTTGTACGAGAAGCGGTATTTAAGAAAACCGACAAAAAATGATTTGATGCGAATATATGATGTGCACCAAGAGGTTCATGGCATACCCGGTATGATGGGTAGTATAGATTGCATGCATTGGGCATGGTCTAATTGTCCAACCGCTTGGCGAGGTCGATACCACGGGGGTAGCCACAAAGGTCCAACGCTAGTTCTTCAAGCCGTTTGCTCGTACGATCTATGGGTATGGAGTGCTAACTTTGGTGTCCCCGGCTCACTTAACGATATCAACATTTTAGAGCAATTACCCGTCCTCGAAGACATCATCTCAGGTACCGCCCCGTCTCTCGGTTTTAATGCTAATGACAACTTCTATCCAGGTGACTACTATTTAGGTGACGGTATATACCCGGAGTACTCGTTCATCATGAAAACGATGTCACAGCCGATCGATACTAAAAAAGATAACTAGAGAAAAGTACAAGAATCGGCAAGAAAGGACATAGAAAGATGTTTCGGTGTTCTCAAAAAACGTTTCGCGTTTGTGGCGAATCCTTATCGTTTATGAACGAAGGATAAAATTAAGGATATTATGCGTGCGTGCCTCATTCTACACAACATGATATTAGAGGACGATGGACGGGCCATTTGTCAAGATTATCACCCGGGCGAAAAAGATGAACCACTGCTGGAAGTAACCCCCGAACAAGCCTTAGAAAACTCGGCCTACATGCGAAGCCACGTGAGTCACCACGCACTATTGGCGGATTTGATCGAGGAAGCGTGGGTTAACCGTCGAATGTTGTCCGATTCCGAGGAGGAGGAGGAAGAGAACGAAAGCGAAAGCGAAGGCGAAGGCGAGAACGACGACGATTACGATGACGTTAACGATATAGATTAGTAGTTTTTATTTTTTTTAATTGTATTTTTATTTTTATTTTTAATGGTTTTATTTTTAATAAACTTATCTTTTATTATTTGTCTATTTTTAGAAATGTTTAATAATAAATGCAATATTTAGTGATTAAAAAAAATAAAAAAGAAAAAGAAAAAAGGAATGTCACATGTCAAACAATGCCCCACTCACCACTACACCACTTTTTCAACAAAGCCCCACAAAGCCCCACATGCCACATATCAAACAACCCCCCACTCTCTACCCATTACCACTACACATGGTCTTAGATGCGAAGTTTCTTGGTGAATGATTGTTGGGAAACATTTTGTATTGTTCAAGTATTGATCATATTGTATTTAGGTTGCCTAGGCCTTTAGGTTTGTTTTTAGGCCCAGCCCGTGTAGAAGGCCTATGGGCTGTGTCATTTTACTTATCTTATTATTGTTAATTATGTATTATGTTTAGTAAGTTGGGCTAGTAGCCCATTTCTCATGTAAAACTATAAATACCCCTCCCATCCAAGGGAGAGGGTGGTTGGTTGATGAATTCTAATCATTTGATATTATTGTGTTAATTATCTCCCTTCCATCTCTTTCTCTCTCTAGCTTTCTCTCTCTAGATCTAGTAGGTAATTAGTAGGTAATTAGTGGTAGCTTAATTCATAATAGTGTAAAACAACAAGTGGTATCATTCGCCTAGGGGTAATTTAGGTTGTTAGAAGGTTAGATCTAAGAAAAAATTAAGAAATCCGAATTGTTAGTGTTCATCCGAGTTGTTACTGTTCGTCAGAGATATATTCATCGAATTTTTGTTCATCGAAGTTTACTTGATCGAACTTGTAAGTTAATCAAACTACTGATTATTCACCGAGCTAGGTGGTATAGTCGAACTTCAGATTAGTCGAACTTCAGAAATCGAATTTCACTAGTCGAACTTTGGTATAGTCGAACTTCAGATTAGTCGAACTTCAGCAATCAAATTTCACTAGTCGAACTTTGTTAGTCGAACTTCAGTTAATCGAACTTCAGCAATCGAATTTCACTAGTCGAACTTTGTTAGTCGAACTTCAGTTAATCGAACTTCAGCAATCGAATTTCACTAGTCGAACTTTGTTAGTCGAACTTCAGTTAGTCGAATTTCAGCAATCGAATTTCACTAGTCGAACTTTGTTAGTCGAACTTTAGTAAGTCGAAATTCTGCAATCGAACTTTCGTAGTCGAACTTTGGTAGTCGAACTTCTGTAATCGAATTTCAGTAGTCGAATTTTAGGAACTGATGAACTCAAATAAGTACATTTTATTACTATCATTTATCCTATTAATTTGACTTGTTTTACTATATTATGTATGAGGATTGATACTTAATCGTTTACTTTTGTAATTCTCAGGTAAAAACAAGCATTTGGTGAAACTTGGCGATTTTGGACTAATAATGGAGCAAAACGTGCATAAAGTTGAAAGTCTACTGACATGGACAAGATCAAGTCAATTCTGCTCCAGATGCGCCGCATCTCACTCTCGACATGCGCCGCATCTCTATCAAGATATCACCAGATACGATCCAAGATACAAGAGGACATGCGCCGCATCTAATCATGGAGTTACGCCGCATCTTCTGGCGGTGTACGAATATTCCTGAATATTATAATCTTGGACCCCACGCGAAGTTAAGTACATGCGCCGCATCTACTTACTAGATGCGCCGCATCTTCCCTCAGACAGAAACTATAAATACCCCGTAGACCAGACGAATTAAAAGTTCCGAAAAACCTAAAACCGAAGTCCGAACAGAAGAACTAAAGGACGAATTCAGTCAAGGAGGCAGCACAAGACACACCCAAATCCAAGATACAAGAGCTGTAAGAAGGTGCTGCATGTGTTTAATTCATTAAGTAGTTTTGTTTTATTGTGTTAGCAAACTTTAATTCATCAGGATTGGTGGCTTGTGTAATGTGACAACGAAAGATTGCACTCCCTTTAATACTTGCTTTCCCATCAATTAAAGTTTATATGTTGATGTCTTTGGTTACTACTTATTAGTGCATTGATAACCTCTGTGTTTATTAGTGGCTTGCGGGCATTTGACTGCGGGACATAATGTGGCTCCCACGGTTATTACTAAATTGATCACTTAGGAATAACTTTTAGACATAAGTAATCATTAAGGGTTTACTCGCCGATAAGATTAGGACCAACGAGAAAGGGTTAACTACATACACTTCATATAAAGCTATCAATAAAACAAGTGACAATCTACTTAATCATAAGGACAGCCCTCTTATTGTCTCAAGTATTTATCTGTGTACGTGTGTGCTACTTGCTGATTCGTGCCTATTGGTTTATTTTATTATTTAATTGCAACAAATCGTGCCAGTCTCTCAGGCTGAAACCCCCTTGCGTTAGGATATTAAAATACTGATTAGAATAACGAGATAATACGTTCCACTCTTAGT
Organism: Artemisia tridentata subsp. tridentata; assembly: GCA_021014915.2. Lineage (NCBI taxonomy): Eukaryota > Viridiplantae > Streptophyta > Magnoliopsida > Asterales > Asteraceae > Artemisia > Artemisia tridentata. Next base: position 284,491,868 of record CP139503.1, read on the forward strand.
GATCGACACTCTACTTACCATTATCTTCATACTGACCGGGTACACTGCTCGTTAAGTGTGTGTGTTATTGATAAGTCGGCTAAATATAAATTTAAAACTTGAGTAGGCATTAAAACTGCTAAACCGCAACGACACATCACGCGCATCAAGTTTTTGGCGCCGCTGCCGGGGAGTGAATTGTTATTATCTGTTAATTTAATTAGTATTTTAATTAGGTTTTTCTTTTTATTAGATTAATTGCATCATTGTACTATTTTGCATATTTGTTGTATTGTGTGTTATTTGTTTGCTTTTATTTTTGTGTGTTTATTTTTTGTTTGTGTGTTTTTATTTTTGTTTTTATTTTTTCGTATTTTTCTGTTCTGCTATCGTTGTACTGTGCTAAATCAAACGATACGGCGCATCTGATCTCTCAGATACGGCGTATTGCGTTTAATTTTAAAAAAAAATACAACGCGTTTAATCAATTCGATACGACGCATCTTTTCCCCAAGATACGGCGTATCTGTTTTTAATACGAAATTTAAAAAAAAAAAAAAAAAAAAAAAAGCGATAAAGTAATACGACGCATCTGCTTTTGCAGATACGGCGTATCTGTTTTTAATAAATTTTTTTTTTCTAAACGTTAACGCCATACGACGCATCTGCTTTCGCAGATACGGCGTATCTATTATTTTAATTAAAAACAGTTTGCGAATTATTAAACAGATACGGCGTATCGATCTCTATCGATACGGCGCATCTTTCTGAATCAAAAATCGATATTTATTTTTAAACGTAACGAAAATACGGCGCATTAACTTTCGTTAATACGACGGATTTAATTTTAATTAGAAAAGCTGATTTTTGATTAATTAATTAGATACGGCGCATTCTTAAATTCTAAGCGGCGTATCTATTTTCTGAATAAAGTCTGATTTAATTTTAACGTATTAAGATACGGCGTATCCAACTTTTTGGATACGGCGCATCGTCTGCAGATATCAGCTATTTTTATTCTTATATCCGTTTCTATATTCATTAATTTCTCTTCTAGCGAACAAATCCTACTGATGATTTTACCTTGGATGACAGATTTTGCTATGGAAGACATGTCAGTTAACGGATATCTTGCTAAGGAATGCTTGTTTTCAGATTCATTCAATGTACTCATGATCGATGCAGATTTATTCTCTTGGGAGACTCCTCTTGAAGCTGCTTTTAAGGAATTCATGCGTTTATGCAACATTGACAAAGAGGTATTCTCTTATGATGTATTTGTGAGGTACACTGGAGAAGAATTGTCGCTCTTATGGCCTATCATTGAAGCCGAAGGATTGAACTGGACTACTATCGAAGAAGATGATGGGAAATTCTATCTTGCATACATGGACTCAAGCAACAACAGCTGTGGTGGAGGCAATGCCCAAATCTCTTACATGCCTTATTCCGAACAGTACTGGGGATTGAATGAGAACTATCAGGATAATGACATGAATTATGCTTTGGCGGAGTTACTATTTCATGGGAGATTGGTAAGATTGATAGACCTCTCCCTCAATGATTGGCTAGAACTCAAATATGGTAGTTCGGAATTTGCCCCTGCAAATGAAGTCAAGGAGATTATGACTTCATGGTTGACTCGGAGTTTTAAGAAGCAATTTAACGAGTTCATGGAGATAAAAAATAATATGATTGGAAAGGTTTGCTTTGACGTTAACCACGATCCTCACGATGTTGATTTTTCAGAATGGTTGTCTAGTAAGTTTAATAACC
>CP139503.1:284493722-284536034 GCA_021014915.2 Artemisia tridentata subsp. tridentata
CAAGCATAGCTAAAGGTGATCTGAGGAAAGCATACGCTGAACGCAGTGACATTCCACAAGAGAAACGTGCTTTGATCGACGCTTATTTAAGTCAAGCATCTGATTTCGATTATGAGATAACGCTTTGTTTGGAAATGCGGGAAAATTAGAACAACAAGTGAATTCTAAATTTGTTTGGATGCATCTAAAAAATAAATAGAAGTATTGTGTCTTTGTATTGTTTTTTAAATTTCATATTGTAATATTAATATCTATTTTTATTTAAATGAGTGGAAATTTATTTTCGAGTACGAAGAACCAAAGTAGAATACGAACTTTTATTCAATACATCAGCAAAGTAGAATACGACATTGAAATAAAAACACAAACTACGATACGGAAATTAAAAAACATAAGTTCGTCAACTAGAGGAATTATTCAACTTTTAGATTAATCTGATTCCGAATCAGAATACACCCCAAATTCCGACCTGAATAACTCATCATGAGCGTGTTCTTCCCTAATTCTCTCCTCCCACTCTTTTTCAGCCATTGCTTCTTCTTCTAATGTTTCTCTTAATGTCTCTTCATACAGAATAAGTTGTTGCTCTTGTTCCTTAGTAAGAAATCCATTGACATTTCCATAACTTTCAATTTCATATTCATCACCTATCTCATGTTCATCAACTGATTCCTCTATCATTGGAAATGAAGAAATGGGAGACATGGATTGGTGCGTATGTTGTTGTGATGATGAACCGTAGTTGGGGTTTGAGGGAGGAGTATTTCCTAGATTAAACGTTCCTTCGGGCGTCGGGGGATTGTTTCAGGGAGTGTTTTCTTGATACATTTTAGTATAAAATGGTGAAAGAGTGTTGAGAGGTGAGAGTAAGAAATTGTGAGTTGGTGTTTAAAAATTGGTGAATTAATGAGTATTAATAATTAAGTAAAAAATTTTGAGGGAAAAAAAAAAAAAAAAAAAAAAAAAAAAAAAAAGAAAAAAAGATAGTACTCTTAGTGTGGTAAAAAGTCGTCTGTAGGTCGCCGGTAGGAATGGCAATGGGGCTGGTTTGGGGCGGGGCGGTCATCCCCATCCCCAAACCCGATTACAAAAATCATCCCCAAACCCGCCCCACTCCCCATCGAGGCTCTCCGTTGGGGCGACATGCTCCCCCAAACCCGCCCCATTCCCCATTGGGGTCTTATCGAGTTGTCTTCTTTAAGCGTGAAGCTCCATCATACTCGTGTCGCTCCCCGTTTATTCTTATTTTTACACTATTAACAATGTGATTTTATAGAATGACTTGAAGAATCGAGAACCCAATAAAAATATATTAAGCATTGGAATAAATTACAACTTTTTTAGAATATTATGACATAAAGCAAGCTTCTATAATCACGGTTTGAAATATTACTAAGATAAAAACTAACAAAAATTAAAGAATTATATTTAGTATGTAAATACTTGCACAATATTTTATGTATATAGATATATGTATACGTGTATGTATATGTTTCGGGGTGGAGCGGGCGGGGATGGTGTGCCCCGTCCCCGCCCCAAACCCGATAAGAATCCCCGTTAAGGCTCCAAAACCCGCCCCGAAACCCGATAAGCATGCCCCGCCCTGCCCCAATAATTTCGGGTTTCAGGTTTCGGGTTTCCCCATCGGGTTCGGTTTTTTTTGCCATCCCTAGTCGCCGGAGAGGGAAAGCTGATGTAGCAGGCAAAATAAAGATTGCTGAAGGTCACTGGTGTGTGTAGTCTGACCGTCGGTAAAACTGGTTCAACCGAAATCTAGGAGTTCTGCCGGGCAAATAAATTAACCTGTTCTTAAACATTTCGTTTGAAAGAAAATTTCTGTTACCAATTTTCCAAGTGACAATAAATAACCCAAAACAATAAAGGGATAAACACACGAAAAGGAGAAAATAAGAGGCTAACCGCTAATGTTGTTGTTGCCTATGAAACTATGAAAGATATAAATTATGGGCTCCTTACGGTATTATATGTGTATGAAAAGCTAGTTAGGAGCCAAGTAGTTTGATCTGATTTATATGGCCCAAATATAGTGCTGTTTTCTTTATCAGTTGAGGCCCATCAAAATTTTGCATGGTCAAAACCAGCATAATTTTGCAGCATTTCATGTTAAGTTATGCTGTTATGCTATGTTTGTAAAGCCCTTTAAGTATACTAATGGTATGTTGATCAGCTTTGATTTTTATTGGGAGATAAAATTTTTGAGACAGAGGGAGGATTTGTTGGCATGCATAAACTATATATGTTCGGTGATTCACTGATTTGCAGACGAAAAACTTGACACATAAACAACATACTACATTATATGTAAAGATCATATAAGACTTGATAGTTGATACCTTGGGTGTTATAAACTATAAAGGTTAGATACAAAAAGTCAAAAAGCCATATCTTCACAATTTTGCCAAATCCACGACCTCTTCATTCAACTAATATAAGTGAGCACGTAGGTTTGACAATCTTTTATTATTTGCAAAAACAAGTTAACATGTGTTGTGTGATATTTTTACTGGACCAAACAAGTAATGGATCAAAATGACTGATGTAGTAGGTTATTTGCAAAAGAGCTCCAACAACTGACATAAGTGCTCCTGAAATAGAGTAACATATTTTCGTCTAACACTCAAAACCTATGTGTTTGTCCGTAAGTCCATAACTCCTTAAATGATAAAACTCTATATTTCTAATTTTGAGAGTCATTCTCGCTATTAGAATGAGTCAGAACTATGGTTATTTGAGGAGAGATATTCAAAGAAATTTGACCAAAAATTTGTAAATAAAGGCTGGCCATAATACGCGTACTATGATTGGTAAAACATTAAAAGAGAATTTTTTGTTGGTCAAACGACTTTGGTCCTTTGGAGCGTTTACTAAGGCATTAAGGGCTACCACTACTTATATAAAATTTATTTGGGTTATTTAATAAGTTTATGTGTTTATAGACTTTTGCAGCTAGTTCACCTTTAATATAAACAAAAAACTAAGATTTAGTTTCAAAAAGACTTATTTGAGGAGTTGATATTGTTGTGAATCTAGTTTATTTCACTCGATTGTATTTTGGTTTGCTACCCAAACTTTAGTACCCTAATAATAATCTCTCTTAAATTATACCAACATAAATGGGAGTGATTTGCAAACACTGAATCTTGATTTCTATACATCAGTGTACGCCTTATACCCCGCCCTAACGGAATTGTGTATGTTGATATTGTTGTTGTAGTAGTGTATGAACAGTCAAAACGTATAAATAAAATGCAATTGTCTCCAAAAAGGTGAATAACGGTGGGATCACCCTGGTCTCATGCATTCTGAAGATGACAAACGGACACTCCCCCAAAGACCCGGCCACAGGCAATGAGCACATGTCTCAGTAACTATACTTATCAGGAGGTGGGAAATAAAATGCAATTGTAATAATGCGTAAAAAGATGTGTGTTAATAAAAAATGAATGTGTGCACATTAGTTCTTATAACATATCTCCGTTATTTTTAAAAACATATGAGAAACTTCTCAGTTATTACGAGTATTTATTATAGATTTGAGTCATGATAAAACACATATTATTTTCATTGTACATAATGTGATGGTTAAATTTGATAGCAAATACAATATCTTCATTTTATACATAAAAAAGTTATTATATCTATCACTCCGTAACAAATATGATTAATAGTAGAAAGTGTTTTTTATCATTCAAAAATCCCAGCACAACCACCACGAAAGAATATGGAATTGAATTTTTACCTTTTGAAGCTACTTTTCTCATTTCTTTTTCATAAAATAAATGAATCACAGCCTGTTGATCCCACCAATTACTTGTTCAATGTCATCATTTTTTATTTAATTTTTTTAATCAAGTGCCCGTTTTTCGGCATTTCCAATTATTACATCCAAAACATATCTTATTTAATTGTCTTTATTTCAACCTAAATATATAATTTGCCTTGTAGTTATTGTGACCAACTACTACTCTTTTTTAGGGTTGGTAGTTAGTAATATGAAATTAATATTTCTATGACTAGGTTATTAGGCGTGATTTTATAGAGATATTAATCAAGGAAAGCTCTACTAATTTACAGCCAAATAATTTTGTAATGTCTGGTTTTGACAATACATATCAAAACAGGATCTACTAGAATTAGTGACAGAACCAAGTGTGCATCGCGGGGTCACATGACTCTGATTAAAACTACTCCCTCCGTCTTTAAATAAGTGTCCACTTTTGACTTTTGAAGTCTTTCTTATTCAACTTAGACCTTAAATATTTTTGTTTATCGTATATAATACTTGATGCAAAATATATGAATGAATTGGATTTTAAATGTATGTTAATTTGGTATAATTTTTATCAAGTATTATATAACACAAACAAAAATATTTAAAGTCAAAGTTGAACAAAAAAGAATTCAAAAGTCAAAAGTAACATTTATTTAGAGATGGAGCGTGTATATTTTGTGGTGTTCGTTTTTCTAAAAGACTCTCTGACTTTTTTGCATCTGATCGTTTTGAAATCTGGTTTCGTCAGACCGTCATTGACTAGAATCTGAGTTAGAATAAATGAGACATGAGTTCACATTTCACAAAGGTTGAAACATAGCTACTAGAACGTGTCAACAGTCAAGTAAATTGCAAAACCGTTGTTCACGAAAACGTGTATCGAATATATTGACATCTTTAAAATGTAATAATATTCATTCACATCGCCTACACACAACAAGATATAGTTGTAAATAACAAGTAAAACTCACCATTCTAGCTAGCACTAAAAAGACCAAAAATCAATGGAGAAAAACGTATTAGCTACGTATAAATCAGTTGTTCAAACTAATATTTTCGACGTGAAAATGAAGTAACAAAAACACTTCACTATACAATCAAAAAACTCACAAAAAAATTGGAAACCATGAGTATCAATCGCAACAGATCGGACACCTAACTAGTCCATTTTCGTTGCAGTCGGGACATCTTTGAAACCCGTAATCAATAACTTCTTTATCTTCGTCATCATCAGATACTTCATCCGACTCATCTTCGTAGTAAATCTTACAACTACCTGAACATGTCTCACACGGTACAAATCTTACATCACCACAAGCCTCACAACCACCAACTCCGACACCACAACCACCACCAAAACCATCACTATCCAACATTTCGCAACACTCTAACGCCTTCTCAAGGTGCCCTTCTTCATGAAGCCTCCTAATTTCCGTAGCACCACCAATACATTTTTTCCCAATAAACACCTTAGGCAATCCACCAACTATAGAACCACCCAATAGCTCTTTCAACTCCTCTTTAAAGCCCGAATGCATCGATACATCTCGCTCATCAACACGAACCCCGGTCGCCTTTAATAGATGTCTCACATGACAACAATCCTCGTATGTCTTCCTAACTCCCCGTAAACTAGTAAAATACAAAACCAATTTTTCTTTGACACGTGGAGGACTGTAATTGTAACTTTTGTTTTTACAATCACTGACAAAATCATTGTCTAGTTTCTTGGGATCTGGTACGTCCAATAAAACATTATCACAGCCGTCTACAGACGTCTTAATATAAAATGGGTCTGCTGGATGCAAGTGTTCTAAAGACTTTCTGAATTCAGTAATCACATCAGTATCAAACTCAGACGATACTGATGTGTCTACTGAATTAAAAACAGAATTAAAATTAGAATTAGAATCAGAATTCGAATCAGTAAACCGATCTTTTTCATTTTTTTCGACTACCTCATTCTCGGGCTCGTCCAGTGGCGACATAAACTTAGTCGGGTTAACATGGAACGAAAAGCTACGAACATGATTAGCACCATTTTTCGGTCTCAAAGGACTAGTATCATCCAACCCTTCCATCAACTCCCACGCATTGATCATCTCGGGCTCCCCTGGAGGCGTAGTAATAGGCGTCTTCGGGGCGAATTTCGGGATCTTTTCATCGATCATTTTAGACCATGTTTTTGCATCAATAGAACCAAAAGCAAATTCATCGCTTTCTTTTTTCTCAGGTGTACGCGGCCTAACCGGTTCTGAACAGTTTGCTTGATCAAGCTGAAGATATCCTAAAGTAGAAGATTTCAAAGCAACTACATGATAACTATCGTCTTCAGTTTGTGGAGGGTGGTGCACATGCATTGAATAGCTTCGTGTTATTGGAGCATATGGTGATTTGCAGTTTCGACATACGGGTGGTTGCTTAGATGTTGCACAACCCATTTTTTCTTAAAACAAAAGACCAAATGTATTGAAAAATATATCAAAACGAAGAACCAATGATTAAATGTAATAAGTTTAAGGAAAATATTGTGTGTGTGTGGATGTACGTGAGTCGGTGATAATAATTGATATGTGGATAAAAGATTGTGAAGAGAACATTATATGAGTTGTAAATGTATGGAAATGAATATATAAAAAAGCACTCAGACAAACAAAGATATCATTAGTTTTTTGAAAGAATGATATATGAAAATGAAGAAGATGTTGTGATGAAATATTGGAGGAATGGCTTAAGGTTTACAAGTTGTAGGAAGACATATCAACTAAAAAAGTTTTATAAAAAAACATAATGTCAAGTGTGTGTGTGTGAGAGAGAATACATAGTATTAAGAGGAAGGAAGCGTGTAAAGGGGGAATAATTATTTGCTAAAATGACTCTTTCCCTTTTCTTTCATTTGCAAGTGCCTACTCACCCGCTAAAAAGGACGATTACAAAGGGTATGATTTATGAAAAAGATTTACAGAGTTTTTTGTTTTATTTAACTACCCCACTCTCACTTTCATGTGTGTGCGATTACATTTAGGGTGTGTTTGTTTGCCTACTTTGGCATGGGTTTTGTGGTGATATGACTTTAAAGCAATGTTGGGTTGAAAAGTGATCTTGAAAATTAGTCATCACACCCACAAATACTATTTTGCATGATGGGATTTGTTGGATTTAAAGTATTATATAAGTCTCATTTTCTTTTTCTCTCTATATCTCTCATCCTTTTTAACATTTTTTTTGTGAAAAACAATTAAATTATAAATTATATTCTTTTATAATATATAATAATTATTTTATATTATTTTTGCTCTCTCTCATCATTTAATACAAAATCCTAATCTAAATTCAAATTTTGAACGGCAAAAACTTTATATATATATATATATAAAGCCCCAGCAAGAAACTAGGGACGAAACAGTACAAACTCCAAAACTCCAAAACAAAGAGGACTACAACATATCGCTAACATCAAACGCAGACCATTTTTCCCAGCATAGGGAAGGGAGATTAGATCTGTGGGCAATCCATAAGAATGCGTCCTCTTTAATAGCTTCGACCGATCTTTTGATCGGGATAAAAACGCCATCAAACACCATCCGATTACGAGCCGCCCAAATATTCCAGACAGTAGCGATAATAACCGTGTAAACAATTTTCTTCCATTTCTTGCTCCCGGGACTGTTGATTAACACCTGCACCAGGTCCGATAAAGAAGCGCTGTTCATCGGCCAAGGGACACGTAACCACACCAAAATGTTCCACCATATGCTTCTTGCGAAAAGGCATCCCACAAAAATATGCTCCGCAGATTCCGTACCGTACCCGCACCGGTCACATATGTTGTTAATCAACGGAACCCCTCTGTTTTGCAGCCCAGTCTTGGCTGCCATACGGCCCAAACACGCCCGCCACAGTAGCAAATTACCTTTAAATGGGGCCCAAGAGTTCCAAGAAACAGGCTGGTCGATGTCCTGCCCCATCCCCGCTGCCAAAATCTCTCCCCTAACACTTTTTGTCGAGAAACCAGGGCCCAATTCATTTTTCCAATCCCATCTGTCCGGCCCAGTCGAGATGTTGTTTTGTCGAAGAATACTCATGAGGGAGTTGTGGTTGTCCAGTTCACGAGCTGTCTCCGGCGCGCGTATCCACTCCCAGGTCCAATGGAGGCTGCCTAGGATATGGACATAGTTATTCTGCACAGTCGCCTCCTTGACCTTGGCCATCTTGAACAAGTCTGGAAAGAATTCAAATCTTAATCCTAATTCAAATCTAAATCCTAATCATAAACCCACTTACAAACCAAACGAGCCCTTAAGTGTTTAACTTTAGGTTTTTTTTAAAGGAAAATATAAGCTACAATTGGCTACAGTACTGTGCTATAAATTTGGGTCTCGAATTCTTTTTGTGTGTCATTGATTCTTTTATGTAGGTCCTTGATTCATTGATTGTGTATTTTTAGTGAATGATTGTAGTGAATTCGCTATTGCATTTTTAGTGAATGATTGTAGCCAATTGGCTACAAAAATTGTAACAAAGCTATCAACTTTTTTTAATATTTTACATTTAAGGATGTAATTGGTTTTTAGTTTAGACGTAGGGTTTTAAATTGTTCGTGTCCGTTTATTTGAATTTAACTGGACAAATTAAAGAGTACGGACGCTTAGACGAACGATTTTTTTTTATTTATGTTTGTTCATTAAGAAAATAAAACTGTTCATGTTCTTATTAAAGTGTTAAATGAACGAACATAATAAATAATAAATGAATATATAAGAACAAGCCTAAAATACTCAAAATGTATATAGCATTCTTTTTTATGTGTTCGTTTGTCTGAGTGTGCCTCTCTTACTAATAGTCAATGTTCTGAAAATCGGATTGAACATCAAACTGTTTTTTTCTTTTCAGTTTTCGGTTTTATCCAGTTTTTTCCGGTTAAACCGGAAGAACCGTTGAACCGGTTCCAATTCCAGTTCAGAGGTTGAACCGAGCGGTCCTGTTTTCAAAACATTGCTAATGGTAATAATAAATATATATGATATATCCACACGTATACAAAAAAAAACTTACATAAATAAACATAAGGCTTTTTTCGAGGCAAAAAATCAGTTACAACAGTATAATTTTTGGGAATTACGTAGAGGTGTAAGGTAAACGAGCAAAAAGTTACGTCGCTAACCCTTTTTGGATTGCAAAACTAATTCTTTTGAAAACAACATTAATGGATCTAGATGTTACAACATTACTGTGCATAACTCGTTGGACTCCGTTGAAGAGCTCCACCTCAGGTGCAAGAAAACCAAAAGTATCAAACGCGAAACGTATAAACACATGTTGATCTTCAGTGCATGCTTTCCCGTGTTTTGTCACTTTGCCGGAGGTGGCTTTTAACGCAGTATGTCCCACAGTAAAACCCCGACTTCTCAAACCTAGGAGAGAGGGAACCCCGGTTAGATCCACACACACATGATTCCCTCTAACCCATCCAAAAACCAAAACGTCAACCGGTATGAGTGTGGATCTTCCATCCAACGGGTCAGTTAAAAAGTTCACAGGTGCTTCTTTCTTGGCGGAGATCTTAGCACGCCTACATACATTAAAAGGGATGTCCCTAACCATATTGTGTCTATACTTGAAGCCCGGGAGCTCTTTACAATGAATTGCATATTCCCCAAACGAATCCAAACATGCCTTGCGACAAACTAATCATATCGCATCAACCGGAAATAATGAAATCATTAGGCAATATTTAAGGATAGCACGATATTCCACCAGTGACATATGTTGACCTAGACCGTCTATGAGGATAGCTAGTAGAAGATCCTGAGCATGTGGCGCTCGTAGACACTCAAAATCTGCTTTTTGTATCACAGTCATGTCGAGGTGGACTTCCATATACTTGACCATTTTACTAAAAATGGGCACTCGCCATGTATGTTGGGCTTTAGAGGGGGCAATGTCCTTACTAGTGAAACCGCTAAAATCAAAACTTGGAATCGTATCAAGAAGACGAGCCATGACACCAACATAATCATTATCCATACTACATATGCTACTGTCACGTAAGATGTAGTCTTGTAGCACCCAAGATTGGGCCCTCAAGGCCACAAAAGCGTAAGAGGAAACCACTTTTTCCGAGTATAAATCCAAACCACTGATAACATCAAATAATGACTATATTTCTTACCCACTATTCCCATTTATCGCTCGTAATTATGACTTTTATATATAATATGATACTGAATTTCTTTCTATTTGAGTAGTTGGACGATTTCGAGCAATAGAACATGAAGATGGTTATTTAGGCCAAAATATGGAAGAAATGCAAGATATTTGGCAGCAGACTGAATATACGACGCATCCCATGGAAGATTGTTACGCCGCATTGCTTTAAAGACAGATGAATAGTATCTCTGACACGACAAATACGGCGTATGTGAAGCAACCTTTATACGCCGCATATATTAGTAATGTGTTGACCAAGTGTTGTGGCCGCCTCATGAATACGGTGTAATGACCTCGATGAGTATACGCCATAACCATCACAATATTATGAAGGCATTATTTACCAATAGTGTATGCATCGTACGCTTAACTTACAGTTACATCGTATAGGTGCCGAGCCCAGCAAAACTATAAATACTCCCACATTAACATTCAGAAAGTGTGCCTCTTTTTCCCAAAGTCGACTAGGGTTTGGAGAAACCCTAGTTTTCCTCTCAGAAGGCTAGAAATCAAAAGGAATAAGGATCAAGAACTTAACATACATTAACCTATTTTGGTTTGATTTATTTGATACTTTGAACTTGTGATCATGCTTGTTCCTTTTACTTATCAGATATTGAGAACATGATTTCAGGCTAAACACCTTTGTTTTAGCCTTGTTATGACATTTATTACTTCTTTTGATTGAAACTATTGTTTATGATAATGATCTATTAGATAATTTACTTGTGTTCCAAAGATCCTTACGTTTAGATGATATTGTGAATCTTAGGTTGCGAGTGTACTAGGTAGTAAGAGATCATTGAATCCTAGTGTCCACAATTGGCTGCATGATTTCCAACCCTTAGCAGTTGTAGGAAATAACCATGGAATACCCTAAGTATGAATGATATTCTGAAGAATTGAAACAATACTATGAGTAGCAACTCATTGGTATTGGATGAGTCTTCTTTAGGCCCTTGCCCCTTTTAGGTGCATGACAACGCTAAGACCTGTCTAGTTGAAGCATTGGGTGGGAACCCTCACATGTGTCTACAGAAACTCATGGAACATCTCTTAGGTTAGTTGGAGATTATAATGACTATGGAATGAGTAAATAACTCATTCTATATAGGTTAGGGTCTCGATGATCAACCGAGCCTAATGACCTTAGATGCCTCTAATAGAATCAGTAAGTAAACATTGCACTTAAGAGTTAGATGAAGATTTAGTATTTGAAAGACAAGGACATCACTCTGTCCTTTTGGTTTGTTTAAATTGTAGTTTTCTTAATAACTTCACATTTAATGATCGTATGGATCTAAAACATATCGTGACATTTTACTGCTTTCTAGTTTAGAGTAGTATAGAATTTATTCACCAATTACACTTCTCTTGGGACGACCTCGGATTTATCAATGCGTCACTACGTACGATCGGGTACACTTCCCGTTAGTATAGGTGTTGATCCAATTAGGTAGACGAGAAACTATAAATTTAAGACCTGATCAACGCGTATCAACCACCAAATCGAATAGGTAAAAAAGTGAGCCTCCATTGTAAGCCTCCAAAGAAAGGGCCTCACAAACCATCATGTTCTCGATCAACCCACGCAACCCTTTGTCAAAAAACAATGCCGCCGTTTCCATGTATACAGATTGACAAGTCATTAAACAAAAGAAGACTTTGGCAATATCCATACATGATCGAAGTAAACGAGCTCACTATGCGGGTTATTATCGAACGTATAATCGGACGTTCACGGAGGTAAATGAACGAACAAGACTTTGTGTTCATGTCTGTTCATTTAACTGAATGACACAAAACGGTTCATGAACTATTCATTGAACGTTCGGCTCATTTACAACTATATTTATGGAAAGGGATCCAGTAAGAATAAAAACTAAAATGAGAAGAATAAGAAGAATTTATAGCCACACATTTTAAATAAGAAAGAGATTTTCAAGGGGAGATGCATCTATTTTAATAGGTGTGTGGAAAACTAGAAGTGGGGTTGAATAGTTTTACCGTTTTTTATTTCTTTTAATTAGTTATCTTTGTGTGAAATGACTTAATGTATGCAAACAAAATGACAATAAGAAAAGTGCAAGAAAGATAGAAACGATCAAACCACAACACGAGTGTTTATAGTGGTTCGGTCTACAAGAAATCTTTTTCCTTGCCCTACTCCATTCCCCGAGTATCCAACTTGAGAGTTTTCTTCACTATTCAACAAGCTCCTTTATCCGGTGGAGAAAACCTTTACACGTCGCTTACACAATATTTCCGACACAAAGCTAGATATCGAGTTCTTTTACAAGGGTACAACCACTCCTGTCACACAATGTATTTTGAGGACTAAAATACTAACCGATCACTATCAGAGGTTTATGATGGTTTGGTACAAACAATGATGTATGAATAAATACAATTCACACAATGACAAACAAACAAGTCTTGCAACATTTTTTTGAAGCTTGTAATGGTTTGATCTTCTTGCTACAAAGAAGCTCACTAAAATGAAATAAGAATGAGTTAGATATAGAGAACGATGAATGAGAGAATGTATGTTGTTTTATGTATGTAAGTGATGATCAAACAACATGGCGTGGTTTGCTATTTATAGGCACCAAGGCCAGTAAACCACAGATCAGACGGAACCAAATCAAGGGTTCCGTCTATGTATCCTTTTGGTTCCGTGGGGACCTGACAGAAAATCTTCACAATATTTTATCAAATCTAACCAAAATATACACCATATTTTTCAAGGATTCTGGAGTGATAATCTAAACAAAATATTCACCATACCTTCCAAGGATCCTATGCAATCTTAGATTAGAGTAGGATGATCCATGGAATGATGAAAAAATACAATTTCATTTTAGATTAACATGTTTATGAAATTATACTTGTAAAATGTATATACTAGCTAGCTAAGTAATGTTTAGTTTGTGTTTAAGAAAGACTTGCGATAATATATGTAAATGACTTAACTATATTTATGTTTTGCTAAAATAAAGTTTACAATTCTCGTTAACAAAATATAGCAAAGATCGTAAAATATAAATAACGTTTTTAGACGATATTTGTATTAACAATCTCCCCCTTTTTGTTGAGGACAAAACATAAAGTTTATTTTTAAGCAATGAGATAAATAAAGTGCAAGACTTTAAAAATATAGATTAAACTTATTTTATGCAACATTTAAATCCAATTAGGTGATTAAAAATGTGAGTTTGAGTTTAATATTTTCTCCCCCTTTTTATCGAAACAAAAAAGAAGAGAAGCGTAGTGGAATGTGATGCAAGCCTGAGCTTGATTAGCTCCCCCTTGGTCAATACTCCCCCTAGTTGGGGTGCCAAGTACATGGATTTTGAATGCTACAAAACAAAGGTTAGTGATAAATAATCCAAACCAACCATTCATGCAATGTAAAAAATAAATAACACAACCAACACACAAAAGTAAGAAACATCATTCATTAGTAAATTTTTTATGACTAAAGTCATAAATGGAGACAATAATGATGATGATTCTTAAAGGAAATGCAAAAAATAAAAAATAACTTGGAAAATAAAAATCCTAGAAAAATAGAAAAATAAAATCCTAAAACAATAAAATAAAAGTCCTAATAACTTCTATTGTGGTGGAGGATAGGAGAGAGCGTTAAGACACTCAAGTATGTGAGTGAGGATGAACCTCATCTCATCTTGGAGTTCATGAACCATAATCTTGGTTCTTTCACTTATCCTCGCGGTTCTCCCACAATGAGAACAATCATGGTGGGGAAAGTTTGGAGGTAGACTAGGTTCATTTGTTGGTGGTGGTGCATTGGTGGATTTGTGGTTGAGATTTTGTGGTGGAGCATTGGTTGATTGGTGGTTGGGATTTGTTGGTAGAGCATTGGTTGATTGGTGGTTGGGATTTGGTGGAGCTATGATTGAAGAGAGCAAGGTGGTTTGAAGTTGCATAGCTTCATGAAGGTGGGAGTCCACCATGTTGGAGAAGGCATAGAGGTTATCAAGTTGATCATTGATCTCCTCTTGTATTTGTGGGGGATCAATCCACATAGATTCCTCAATGTCCCTAAGAGAAAAGGATTGAGGTTGAGGTTGTGGTGGAGCATAGTATCCATATAGTGGCCCATGGATTTCCCTATAAATAGGGTGAAAAAGTAGAGGTTGGGGTTGGGATGGTTCACTATGAAGAGGCTCATTAGGCATAAAAGATGCTCATGGTTGTTCATGAGCAATATGCTCGATTTATGCAAATGATGGAAGAGGTGGTGGATTTGATGTTCTTTGTGGCAAGTCTTCCAAGTCATCCAAAAATGGATGAGGAGAAGTTGGTGGTGTAGCAAAGAGTTCAATGGGTTCAAGTCTTGGAGATTTTGGTGGTGATGGTGATTTTGGTGGTTGTGATGGAGCCGGAGGTGGTGTAGTTGCTATTGGAGTTTTAGTTGGAGGTGGAGTAGTGATAATGATAGGTGATGTTGGTGGAGGTGTTGGAGTACTTAGAGTCAAGAAGTTTTCATCTTGGATGGGTGATGAGATGTTAAGAGGTGAAGAGTCTGACGATGATGAGTTCAAGTTTACGAAGCAACATGGTTTGACACTAATTCTAGCGGTTCTTCTTGGTGGTCTAGTAGAAGGAGATCAGTTTGTGGATTTAGTCATATTGACTTTACTTAAGAAATGCTAAGATTCACAAGAAGTTGTGGCGAAGGTGTGAAGAATGATCATCTTGGAGCACTTAATTTATAATGTTCAAGGTTTGTAAAAGAATGTGCATTGATTTGATGTTAATCCATTCAACATTGATCTTTTCTAATGATTTGGAGGTGTTAAGGAGCTTGTCTAATCACTAAAGTCAACCCAATGGAGGTGAGTTGAGTAAAAGAGGAAAGATATGCAGTTAATGTCTTGCAATCATTACAAGATCTTTGAGGTCATAGACCCACGGATTGCAAGGAACCAAATTCAGGGTTCCTTCCTTTATAGAGAAAGGTTCCTTGAGGTATTTTTGAGAAATTTCAAATTTTGGTGGGAAATGCTTATTCTGTTGGTCCAAGTGAGATGACATGATCCTAATATGAGTGAATATTACTGAAAAGTATCCTAGTAACAAAAATGAGTGATCTAGAGTGTGGGATTAAACAAAAATTTAAAAAAATATACCTACATGCTGGCGGAACCGATCGAATGAACTGGCGGAACCCTGTTTTTGGTTCCGCCTAATCCGTCAGTCAAAATTTGGCGGTACCAAATTTTTGGTTCCGTCCCATCTGCCAGGCCAAAATCCTTAATAGGTGGCATATTTGACCCCCCAAACCCCGTTCAAATCCCGTAATTTCTCCTAAAACATGTAATTAATTAGTTGTGATTAGAAAACAACAATAAAATAGGTATTAACACATGTGTGGGTATAGATCAAGCAGGGGCTAAAAATTTCACTAATAATGTGAAAAAATATGAAAATTGATAACATCAAGATGTTATACAGATGCAAGACATGGTTAGTTCACATAACCGTCAAAAGTCAAGTTATCATCCCAGTAATAGAGAAATGCACCATAAATCATTGTTTTTGAGACATTGTACCAAACACTTATAAAACCTCTCATAGCCTGTCCAATTTCTTATTAATCTTGGTGAGGAACCTTCCAATTCACTTGAACATTCCTCTTGTTTGCTTGAACTCTTTCGGTTGGTTTTCAAAAAATGGAAGTTGTCAAAAGTAGTCACGTGGAGGAAGCTTTGAGTTAAGGAGTCCATCCTCGGAGCTATTTGATGATGATGATGAGGAAGTTGGAGGATGAGGACATTTCCCTTGGGTCCTTGCTACTCTCTTATCACTTAATGGAACCATGATGTGCTTGAAAAGAGAGTAGTCAAGACAAAACCCTTTAGCATTTGGTGGGATAGGTGTAAAGGCTCTATAGAGATAGGTGAGAAGCATCCCGTAGGGAAGAGCAGTGGTTCCTAGCATGGGTATGTCGTCCATCCTTTTGGCAACATAGTAGGCTAAGTTGAAAGGTTGGCGGGTTGACAAACTATAAAGCATGTAACAAAGACAAACATTGATGAGATCACGGTTACCTATGGTGCACAAGACATTTGCCCTAAGGACTTCTTCCCATTTCTTGAATTGAGGTTTGAGTTCATTGAGTTCCAAGTCAAATGGGTCACGGTTGATTTCATTACCCGAACGGGTTGTCCTAGTATCCGAAGTTCTTGGAAGGAAAAGATGGTCTCGGATTATTTCTTTATCAACTAGAGGAGTGCCGTATGGAGGAATACGATCAACGATTGAGTCAAGGATTGAAAGGGACCATTTATCCGAGTAAAGGCATGTACATTCACATGGAATTCCGAGGACTTTCGTAAATTGATGGAGAGGTATGTTGAAGTCATTTTGGTTTACTTTGAATTGAATTGACATAAGTCCATGATCATTACTTGTGAGAATTACGCTAGCATAGAATTCAAGGACAAAACTAGGACAAATTTGTTCGTTAATGTCTAAGAGACAATCAAAGTGAATGGTTGCAAGTTCTTGATGAATGTTTGTGCCTTCTAGAAAGGATGGGTCAATGGTTCTACCCTCATGAAAGTAACGTTTTTCTAGATCTTTGAAGATTTTGACTTGTGCGGGAGTAAGGCCCTTAGTCTTATGGTGTTTGGGAATGTAGCTGAGAGTGTCTTTGTGGTCATAATGAGTTGCGGGAGGCATGCTTGATCCTTGATACAAAAATTACACACTTTAGTCGAAACTAATGAGAATTTTGATATAATGTTCTAGTGTGTGCCAATATGAGGACAATGTGGAGGTGCGGTTATCTCGACTCTTTTTAATGCATAAAAAGAATTTCTTTAGCAATTTTGTAACAAAACGAGAGATAAACCAAACGCTCCTAATTCAATGTAGCTTCGATTGAATGTACCCGAAAATACATATTGGTTATGTATTTCCTTTAGCATTCAAGAGACATTATGCCAGTGATGTTTTAAACATAACGTTTTTATTTGTATGAACAATGTGAAAAATTATTTTTCCTAATTGTGAGAAGCTTTTTACAAAAATTTGAAATGGGGTTTTTAGTAAATTGTGATAATGTCTTACAAGATGCAATTCCTAACTAAGGGAAACATGATTAGTTATGTAATTTACAAATGTACATCATGATCTTACCTAAGAAAATGCATAATCCCCAAGTTTGGTTTTATGCATAAATTAGAAACCCTAGACTCAGAATTGAGAGAAGAAAGTAGTAAGGAAGCTTACAATGTTGATTTGAGCTGAGATTAGTTGAAGGAGATGCCTTAATTTTGAGAGTGGTATGTTATGGAATGAGTTTGAGTCGTTGTGTTTTTTGGTTTTGTGAAAAGGAGTGTCTGTTAAAGTTATTTAAATCTGGCCAGGAACCCACGGATGGGGTGGAACGAAATATTTGGTTCCGTCCGTTATGTCGAAGGGTTCCTTGGGACCAGAAAACAACTTGGTCAGTTTTTTCCGTTTTGTTCAAACGAAGGTTTAAACTAAGATTAAAACTACACATTATGTTCCATTAGTCCTAGTCCAAGTCTAAGGAGATTGAATGCCTCTCGTTTAAGAGGTTTAGTTAGAATATCGGCAATGTTATCTTATGAGGATGCTTTCTCGATTGAGATGTTTCCTTTTTGAACATTGTCGCGAAGGAAATGATGACGGATTTCAATGTGTTTCGTTCGAGCATGTTGAACTGGATTTTTACTGAGGTCGATAGCTCCTTTGTTGTCGCAAAGGATAGAAATGTCATTAAGTTGAATTCCGTAGTCGACAAGAGCTTGCTTCATCCACAGAGCTTGTTGACATGCTTTTACGTACAACTATTTTGTTAAATAAACTTAAACTAGGAACAACACTCTTGAGTACTATGAATTTAGATTATATTTAGTCCACAATGCTCCAGTATCTTGCTCTTGCTCCATTTCACAATTTTAAATCATAAAACAATTTTCTATTCTTTAACTACTTACGGTTTTGGAATTCAACAAACGTTATTTGTTATTCAATATTTAACACCCGCATACCCGATTCTTTCAACGATTGTTTCTAACATATTTTTATACTTCCAAAATTATTACCAAAGTTTCAAAAATATTTCCTGACACCTAAAGTAATTTCTTTACAACTTACGTTTAAATACGTATAATTTTCGTTAATCACCGAAACAACAACCAATATATACTTTTAACACTCAATACCTACAATATATACATTTTTGTAATAAAACTACACAAATACTTCCAATTTTAACCCATGGCCACCGCCCCCCCCCCTCTTGCTTTGTCCATAATTAGTAAGACACATTTGACATAATGATGATATTAGCCACAAAGTGTGTTAGCCTTTTTTCCTACTTTTGTGGCTAAGCCACCAAAATATCTCCATGCCCCCCCTAGCCCCCATTCGGCCACCCTCCCCCACCTAGATAGCATGATTAAACTTGACTTACTATTACACCTTTGACAAAGTTCAAGTATAAATAGATGTTACCTACAATCATTTTTGCTACTAGTTAAGTAAGAAAAATGAAAAAAACACCCTCCCCATCTCATCATACAATTCGAAACACACTTGAAGGAGCAAGAAGGAAAGAGTTGTTGTGGCCAAGATCAAGAACATTAGGGCATAACACCAAAGGTTTTGGAGCCTAAGTCTTGTGGTTAAGCTAGTGATTTACAACCCTCATTTCACTAATCACTCTTGTAAGTGATCTTACTAACACTTCATGTTTTTCATGTTTTACATGCTTGTCAAGTATCTATACTTATTATCACTTGGTACATGTTGATGAAATTTACATTTTACTATGATCCTTCAACAAAAGTTTATGTCGTAACAAGTTTTTATTACAAATAAACCTTATAAATGTGTATACTAGTAAACATGTAGATTTATATGCTCTTGATAATCATTTACTTGGACATTGAATATGGTTAAGTTTATGTTTAGATCACTATGTTTATGTTGGGAAGTTGATGGAGAAACTAGGACTAGCATTAAAGTGGTGGTTAAGTGGATATGTTAACTAGAAGAGTAGAAAATGTGGTTTTGACACTTCTATAAACAATCTGTCTCATTTTGAATAAACTGGAAAAATCGGTAGCTCAGGGGTATCATTAGGCTAGAAATATAGAAAATAGACTTAATAACGAAAATATAGCCGCTTGAATGAGTTAAAACGGGCTTATAACGAAAAAGATACGCTATTTTCAATTTAGACGACGAAAACTAACATTTTTTTAAAAACCTGAAAAAGCATTCTATCCAGAATTTTAGAAGATAAAAACTGAGATTAAATGAAGTCTAGACTAGCCGAGACCTTGAAAATCCTAGAGTACACTTAAATACCTTCGCGTGGATAGGTCAAACTTAAGAAACGGAGTTACGACGCAAAAGTTATGGCCAAAAGAATGTTTGTGGCAACATATAATTTTGACACCATATTATTTGTCTAATAGAAAGCTGATGGAAATTTTAGGAATAGATTTTGGACCTTTTTGAGTACATGTTGGTTAAAATGAAGTAAACGGAAATGGTAGAACGATATATATATTTATTAGACGCGTTAGAGAACTTTGAAACATATTAACACAACGATTAAAACTTGATTATGAAATAAACAAGTTATGTTTTCTAAAAAGTAGTGATATCTAATGAAGGATCAAAATGACGCAATTATATTTTAATAACAAATGTTACAACAACATGTACAAGTGATAAAGTAGAGTATGAACTTGCGTGCATGACCATGTTTTCGAACCTAAGACATATGAATCATTTAGGTCGCGGTTAGAGCGTCCGTACCTCGATATTCGTTCGCTTTCCTTTTGTTATCATATCGGTTGTTCCAGGTGAGTTCATGGCCCCTACTTTTACTTGTTTTATAACTGTTTTGGGAGAGAATACATGCTCGTTTATATTTAAACTCTATGCTCATTTTACTTGAAACGTGAATCGTTTTCTCAAACATTACTGATTTGTTGAAAAACTTGATCGATTACTCGAAAGTATTATGTGTTTACCTGTTACACACTTGATTATTTTATTATGGACACAAGTGCATTAAACATTTATTGAATGCCTAAGTTGTTGTCGTTTGCCATAAATTCCCCACTATCATGAACCGTTAATTACATTGTAAGCGCGAATGTTGTGAATAGATCTATTGGGGGTAAACTACCCCGTCCGGGTTGGTCACTCCAAGTGGTCAAACGGACGCATTTCATTTGATGTCGTACAGGTGTCTGGCGAAGCACCTGTTTGGGGTGATAACATGAACTAACTGTTAAGGCTTCGGTTTCATGAGCTTAGTGCAACATTAAGACTTTTCGTTAACATATTTGGAGTACATTGTTGTTGAAATCTTGTGGTCCACGTATTACTGATGATTACCTAAAACAAATCTTATTTGGCAGTGGGTTTTAGACACACAGGTTGCAAGCCTTGTATGGGCGGGACTTGGGACTGAGTGGATTTACAATGCCTTTGCTGGGAAATCTTTATTCATATGCTTTACATTTTACACTAAACTCTATGAACTCACCAACCTCGTGTTGACCCGTTTTAGCATGTATTTTCAGGTTCTTAAAGTGTTAGCTCACAATTGGCGGCTTTCGGCATGGCATGGCATGGTTATAGGATCGAGATACTCTGATATTCATTTGGGGACCGTTTTACTTTTTTCATGGGCCTAATTCCGCACCACTTTATAATGATGTAAATTTAACACTTTTGTTAATGAATTTTATACTAAATGATTGGGGTAAAAACCCTTCTTTGTACTTGTGTTGTGGTACCAATTGAGTAGCACCCCAGCGACATGTATGCTTCCGCTGGAACCAATTTTAGGAGTGTTACAGATTGGTATCAGAGCCTCGGTTATAGAGAACTGGGTATTTTTATAACCTAGACTATAACTACTTTTACGAAAAGGTAACCCTATTACCGCCACGTGCCTGCCTGCCAAGTTGATGCCTCACTTGTGGTTTGTAGCTGACATATCAGATGAGATTTGTATCTTATTATCAGATAAATTATACCCACTCATTTTCGTTGATTACTGTAACTATCTTCCATATAAGCATGCTCACGTATAGTATATGTCACAGCGTTACACCTTTCCTTACGTAATCTCATCATTCGACCCCGAGATTGGTCACTTGCCTTAGTCTTTCAAAACGGCTTCTAAATGTGAGGGACATATTATTAGTATAATTGAGCTGAGTGTTTCAAAATTCATTGAACCTCGGTGGAATATAGACTGGTCACCTATATTCGACCAGGGACAGTGGGACATAGCCTGACCACCTATGTCCGACTTAGAGATGAATTTTGCAATACTGGGAGTGGTTACAATAGAATTATGTCCAGATTGATTTTCTACTCGTTTTCTAAGGGTTTAAAAATTTCTGTGTGTATACACAATCGTTACCTGAACACTCACATCTACACCCAACACATTAGCATCACAATACTTTCTCGTCATAGTATTTTTTTCTCCCAACAGGAATACTCTTTTACCAAAGTCTGGTTATGCTGCAACTATCTCTACCCCAAACCTTACACTCAATTGATGAACCGGGTTAAATCACTAGCCGTTCTAGGAACGACCCTCCATAGCACCTATGAGGAGAACCTCTTTACGGAAGTAGGAATGACTAGTAAACCTTTGATAGGGTCTTGAAACATACAATAGGTTGACCTATAACCCAACCTAAACCTTAAGACCCTACGTAGTAATCTGAAATACCATTGGAACAGACGCCAAACCCTTCACTCATCCCTTGAGAATACCAGTTTTCCACCTTGCTACCATCGTATAAACTAATAAATTGTTTTACTATAAACGTACAAATTGCTTTCAATTACCCTGCAGACCCTTTTCAGTCACCCTACGAAATGTTTCACTATTATATCATAAAAATCAAAATTTCGACCTTACTACTATTTTATAAACAATGAGATTTCTTTTCCTATAGTTCAAAAGGCTGATTTACAACTCATTTCACAAACGATTTTAGAAGGCAGTTGCCGCCTCGTTATGTAAACATGAACTAAACTACAAATTTTGGCTACTACCTAGCAAATAACAAGTTATCTTCCTACCACTCTATAAACTGTTTTCACAAATCATCTCACAAGTTATTTCACAAACCGAATTGTTATCTTGCCACTATATCACAAACTAAATCACAACTTTGCTACTACTATATAAATAATACATCGTTTTCCATTACTCTATAAACTGCCTTACAAACTATCTTATAAACTATTTTACAATCACACCCTGGACCTTTTTACTCCCGCCAAGATGTTTTACACTATTACCTCTACTTTTAAGGATTTCTCTTTAAATGCGTTTATTTTAATCATGAAACTCGTAGTGATATTTTCTGAGATACTCAGTTTGATTTTCTGGTCAAACCTTGTCAGGACTTTTGCGTAATACGGGGTGACTAAACGTAAATTTTTGAAACTCCTTATCCCATCTTATTCAAAAACCGTTATACTAAATTACAAATCTTTTGAAGTCGCATCCCTTTACATAACTATTAATTTCAAGCAAGGAAATGTTTACTACTTGGAATACTGTTATGGTCAATTTCGTATAACCATTTACTCAAATAAAAGTCTCCGAACTAAAAATTTTCTCCATTCCTTTCAGAAAGAAAACACTTAATTTCGGAACAAATTTTGAAGACCAATCACGATGACCTTTTTACCCCTTTACACCAGAACAGGTTGGAAACCTTGTGCCCCTAGGATATAGACCATGCATGAGATTAAGACTAAGAAAGTCTAGAGGAACTCTCAAACAACCTAGTGAGACTCAAAACTGCTACCGGTATCATCACCTCATCTCAGAATCCACACTAACGGATAACATCAATTAAGTTCCGGGATGGAACTCTTCCAACCGAGGAAGACTGTAGCAACCCGTAATTTTTCCACGTCAACATTTATTTTCAAACTCCAATTTACGACTTTAAAATTTTACAAGAACACTTTTTACGTACAACTATTTGGTTAAATAAACTTAAACTAAGAACAACTCTCTTGAGTACTATGAATTTAGATTATATTTAGTCCACAACGCTCCAGTATCTTGCTCTTGCTCCATTTCACAATTTTAAATAATAAAACAATTTTCTATTCTTTAACAACTTACGGCTTTGAAATTCAACAAACGTTATTTGTTATTCAATATTTAACACCCGCATACCCGATTCTTTCAACGATTGTTTCTAATATATTTTTATACTTCCAAAATTATTACCAAAGTTCCAAAAATATATCCTGACACCTAAAGTAATTTCTTTACAACTTACGTTTAAATATGTATAATTTTCGTTAATCACCGAAACAGCAACCAATACATATTTTTAACTCCCAATACCTACAATAGATACATTTTTGTAATAAAACTACACAAATACTTCCAATTTTAACCCATGGCCTCTCCCCCCTTCCCTTCTTGCTTTGTCCATAATTAGTAAGACACATTTGACATAATGATGATATTAGCCACAAAGTGTGTTAGCCTTTTTTCCTACTTTTGTGGCTAAGCCACCATAATGTCTCCATGTCCCCCCCCCCCTTAGCCCCCATTCAGCCACCCTCCCCCTCCTAGATAGCATGATTAAACTTGACTTACTATTACACCTTTGACAAAGTTCAAGTATAAATAGATGTTACCTACAATCATTTTTGCTACTAGTTAAGTAAGAAAAAAAAAAAAAAAAAAAAAAAAAAAAAAAAAAAGAAAAGAAAAGAAAAGAAAAAACACCCTCCCCATCTCATCATACAATTCGACACACACTTGAAGGAGCAAGAAGTAAAGAGTTGTTGTGGCCAAGATCAAGAACATTAGGGCATAACACCAAAGGTTTTGGAGCCTAAGTCTTGTGGTTAAGCTAGTGATTTACAACCCTCATTTCACTAATCACTCTTGTAAGTGATCTTACTAACACTTCATGTTTTTCATGTTTTACATGCTTGTCAAGTATCTATACTTATTATCACTTGGTACATGTTGATGAAATTTACATTTTACTATGAAATTTACAAAAGTTTATGTCGTAACAAGTTTTTATTACAAATAAACCTTATAAATGTGTATACTAGTAAACATGTAGATTTATATGCTCTTGATAATCATTTACTTGGACATTGAATATGGTTAAGTTTATGTTTAGATCACTATGGTTATGTTGGGAAGTTGATGGAGAAACTAGGACTAGCATTAAAGTGGTGGTTAAGTGGATATGTTAACTAGAAGAGTAGAAAATGTGGTTTTGACACTTCTATAAACAATCTGTCTCATTTTGAATAAACTGGAAAAATCAGTAGCTCAGGGGTATCATTAGGCTAGAAATATAGAAAATAAACTTAATAATGAAAATATAGCCGCTTGAATGAGTTAAAACGGGCTTATAAAGAAAAAGATACGCTATTTTCAATTTAGACAACGAAAACTAACATTTTCTGAAAAACCTGAAAAAGCATTCTGTCCAAAATTTTAGAAGATGAAAACTGAGATTAAATAAAGTCTAGACTAGCCAAGACCTTGAAAAGCCTAGAGTAAACTTAAATACCTTCGCGTGGATAGGTCAAACTTAAGAAACTAAGTTACGACGCAAAAGTTATGGCCAAAAGAATGTTTGCGGCAACATATAATTTTGACACCATATTATTTGTCTAATAGAAAGCTGATGGAAATTATAGGAATAGATTTTGGACCTTTTTGAGTACATGTTGGTTAAAATGAAGTAAACGAAAATGATAGAACGATATATATATATTTATTAGACGCGTTAGAGACTTTGAAACATATTAACACAACGATTAAAACTTGGATATGAAATAAACAAGTTATGTTTTCTAAAAAGTGGTGATATCTAATGAAGGATCAAAATGACGCAATTATATTTTAACAACAAATGTTACAACAACATGTACAAGTGATAAAGTAGAGTATGAACTTGCGTGCACGACCATGTTTTCGAACCTAAGACATATGAATTATTTAGGTCGCGGTTAGAGCGTCCGTACCTCGATATTCGTTCGCTTTCCTTTTGTCATCATATCGGTTGATCCAGGTGAGTTCATGGCCCCTACTTTTACTTGTTTTATAACCGTTTGGGGGGAGAATACATGCTCGTTTATATTTAAACTCTATGCTCATTTTACTTGAAACGTGAATCGTTTTCTCAAACATTACTGATTTGTTGAAACACTTGATCGATTACTCGAAAGTATTATGTGTTTACCTGTTACTCACTTGATTATTTTATTATGGACACAAGTGCATTAAACATTTATTGAATGCCTAAGTTGTTGTCGTTTGCAATAAATTCCCCACTATCATGAACTGTTAATTACGTTGTAAGTGCGAATGTTGTGAATAGATCTATTGGGGGTAAACTCCCCCGTCCGGGTTGGTCGCTCCAACTGGTCAAACGGACGCATTTCATTTGATGTCGTACAGGTGTCTGGCAAAGCACCTGTTTGGGGTGATAACATGAACTAACTGTTAAGGCTTCAGTTTTATGAGCTTAGTGCAACAATAAGACTTTTCGTGAACATATTTGGAGTACATTGTTGTTGAAATCTTGTTGTCCACGTATTACTGATGATTACCTAAAACAAATCTTATTTGGCAGTGGGTTTTAGACACACAGGTTGCAAGCCTTGTATGGGCGGGACTTGGGACTGAGTGGATTTACAATGCCTTTGCTGGGAAATCTTTATTCATATGCTTTACATTTTACACTAAACTCTATGAACTCACCAACCTCGTGTTAACCCGTTTTAGCATGTATTTTCAGGTTTTTAAAGTGTTAGCTCACAATTGGCGGCTTTTGGCGTGGCATGGCATGGTTATAGGATCGAGATACTCTGATATTCATTTGGGGACCGTTTTACTTATTTCATGGGCCTAATTCCGCACCACTTTATAATGATGTAAATTTAACACTTTTGTTAATGAATTTTATACTAAATGATTGAGGTAAAAACCCTTCTTTGTACTTGTGTTGTGGTACCAATTGAGTAGCACCCCAGCGACATGTATGCTTTCGCTGGACCCGATTTTGAGGGTGTTACAAGCCGTGAGATAGAGTATACTACCAATCATTCCTCTATATTTAGTATTATCTACAGATTCACCTTCTTCATCCCTTGGTGAGTTTGGTTTCCGAAGACATAGGCGTTTTAATGGGTTTAGAGTTTTCAAGACCAAATTTCTTAAGCATTTCTTTTATGTGTTTAGATTGGTTAAAGAATATCCCATCTTCTAATTGTTTGATTTGAAGTCCTCAGAAAAAGTTTAGTTCTCCCATCATACTCATCTCAAACTCGTCATGCATGATTTTTGAGAAATCTTCACATAGCTCTTGACAAGTTGATCTGAATATGATGTCATCCACATATATTTGGACAATGATAATATTTGAATCCTTTTTCTTGGTGAAGAGAGTATTATCTACTAAACCCATGGTGTACTTATGTTCAATTAAGAATGTTTTAAGTCGATCATACCATGCTTTTGGTGCTTGCTTAAGTCCGTATAAAGCCTTTTTATGTTTATAGACATGATTAGGTTTTTCAAAATCGATAAAACCCGGAGGTTGTGCGACACATACTTCTTCATTTATAAATCCATTTAGAAATGCACTTTTGACATCCATTTGATAAAGTTTGAAATCATGTGCACATGCATATGCAAGTAAAATTGTAATAGACTCGAGCCTCGCAACCGGAGCAAAAGTTCCTTCGTAGTTAATGCCTTCTTGTTGATTATAACCTTGTGCTACTAGCCTAGCTTTGTTTCTAGACACTACACCATTTTCATCCATTTTATTTCGAAAGACCCATTTTGTTCCAATTATTGTTTGACTTTTTGGTTGAGGAACTAATGTTCAAACATCATTTCTAACGAATTGATTTAATTTTTCTTGCATTGCTATGACCCAAGATTCATCTTTTATAGCTTCATTTATATTTTTGGGTTCAAAGGTTGATACAAAACAAAAGAAGTTGCTTTGATTTTGGACTTGTGATCTTAAGGTTCTTTCATTTATTTTTCCTATAACACTATCTAATGGATGACCTTTAGGTTATTTGATATTGACAGTTTCTTTGTTTAATAGTTCATCTTCCTTGTCATTATTTATATTCTCTTCATTTACAACAAGTTGACTTTCAACTAAGTCATCATCTACCAAAGGTGATGTCTTAGAGGGAGGTGGACTTTCGTCAAATGTAACATTTAACGATTCCTCGACTCTCAAGGTTTCTTTGTTTAAAACAATATAAGCTTTGCTATTTTGAGAATATCCAAGAAATACACCTTTAAAAGACTTTGGGTCAAATTTGGTGAGGTAATCCTTAGTGTTTAAAATAAAACATTTACTTCCAAACACTTTAAAGTATCCAAGTGTAGGCTTTTTACCTTTATATAGTTCATATGGTGTTTTGTTCAAAAATGGTCGAATTAATACTCTATTTAAAATATAGGTTGAAGTGTCAACGGCGTTACACCAAAACTTTTGTGGTATGTTTTGTTCATTAAGCATTGTTCTACTCATCTCTTGAAGAGTCCGGTTTTTACGTTCTACTACACCATTTGACTGAGGAGTATGAGGAGCCGAAAAATTATGTGATATGCCGTTGGCATCACAAAAGTTTCCAAATTGTATTTCATTATCAAATTCACGACCATGATCCGTTCTTATTGACACAATACGACTATCTAGTTGGTTTTGAATTTTCTTACTAAGAATTTCAAATTGATCAAAAGCTTCATTTTTACTTTTCAAAAACTTTGTCCAAGTGTATCTTGAATAATCATCTACTATGACCAAAGTGTAGAAGTTGCCTCCATAACTTTGTATACCGGATGGACCAAATAAATCCATATGCAAAAGTTCTAGACACCTAGATGTAGACACCATATTTTTAGCCTTATGGCTACTATGAACTTGTTTTTCAATTTTGCAAGCATCACAAAAGCGTTGGTCATATTTCAACTTGGGTAAGTTCTTAACGAGATATTTTGAGGATAGAGATTAGATAAGTCTCATATTAGCGTGGCCTAAGCGTCTATGCCAAAGATTTGAGGAATCATCTAACGAAGTTAAGCAAAGTTTATCTCTAGAAGTTTTATCAATTTTCATGACGTATACATTGTTTTTCAAAACTCCTTTTGCTACGGTTATTCCATCTTTTAGTATTTTACTTTCGTTTTCATTAAATAGGACATTATACTTTTTACGACATAGTTGACTAATACTAAGTAGGTTGAATCTTAGATTATCAACATGAGCAACATCATTAATAGAGAGAGAGTCATGAGAGATAGTACCTTTTCCAATGATTTTGCTTTTCAATTTGCTACCAAAAGTGACATTACCTCCATCATATTCTTGGTAGGTTGAGAAGAGGCTCTTGTTTCCCGTCATATGCCTTGAACAACCACTATCTTTTATCCACTCGTCCGGTTCTAATCCGACTTTCAAGCATACCTAAGTTATATAAAAACTCAAGCATTTGCTCCCCAAAATCTCATGGGTCCATTTTGGTTAAATATCCCATTAACTTGATTTATGTATGGAAACGGTGGATATGAGTTCCATGGCATATAGTTAGGAGCTTGATAATGTCTAGGGAAGTTTTGATTCCAACCATTATGATGATAGTTGGGTTGTGCGTTGTAGTTACTTTTTGGAAAGGGGCATTTGGGAGTAGGTGTTTTAGGCCTTTGTTGAGTAGTTTTGGATCTATACTCATTTTTAGCAAGTCCTAATCCTAATGTAACAGCTGGTTTTTGTTTAGTTTCATTTGTAACAACTTTAGATTTCTTTGTGACTTTAACGAATTCAGTACGAGCCAATTTGCTATCTTTTTGTTCACCTGAGGAACTCACGGAACCAAATGGTTCAACGGACGGAATAAAAATTTTGGTTTCGTCTGGTCCGTGACTTCCTGAGGTGGTTGGAGCATTTTCTTGCTCTTTTTTGGCTTGCTTCTTTAAACTACTTAAATCTCCTACTTTTATAAATCCTAGTCCAGTTTTATCATATGGTAATTTCTGAATTTTCATTATTTCATCCGCACAAAAAATACACTTATCAAATCTTTTGAAGTTTGAGTTTTGTTTGATGAGATCATTCTGTGTGATTTTAAGTCTTTCAATTTCAATTCTGAGCTCTTGACATGATGTACATACCGTGTCAATGGCTTTACTCTTTTCTAAACGTTTTGTTTTTTCTTTTAATTCATAAACTTCATTTTCCAAAAACTCCTTTTTAGTTTTTTAAAAACTTATTTTTGTTTATGATTTTTAAGGTAAGTTCACACAGTTTGTTATATTCTTTTTGTAATGTATCATCATCAATAGAAGAGTAAGATGAGTCAGAGTGTACCTCATTTGAGTCTTGAGCCATGAGAGCAATTTCGTCATTCTTTGGTTTCTCGTTGTCATCTTCGCTTTCACTCCAAGCACCACTCACAAAAGCTATTTGAGTTTTGTTTTTAGGTGGCTTTGGACAATCTCCTATGAGATGGCTTGTGTCTCCACATCTAAAACATTTTCTTTCAACCTTCCCTTTCTTATCATCACGATCTTTTCGAAAAGGTTGCTTGTCATCTCTAGGTTGTCTTACAAACTTTCCTCGTCTTCGAAAGAACTTTTTGAAATCTCTTACGCACATGGCATATTCTTCATCTTCACTTCCCGAGCTAGATTCTTCATCATCACTTGACTCTGTTCTTACTTTTAAGGCAATTGACTTGACTTTTTCCTTTTTGCCTTTAACAATCTCTAAGTCATTCACCATCATAATTTCATGAACTTTGAGGTTTCCAATTAGCTCGTCAAGTGATAACTTTGAGAGATCTTTAGATTCTTCAATAGCTGTTACTTTTGCTCTCCATTTTGGATGAAGTGCTCTAACGAATTTCCTGACAAAGTTCTTACAACAAAAGGATTCATCAAGTGCTTTGAGAGAGGTAATAATAGTATTAAAACGAGTAAATGCACTATCAATGATTTCATCTTCAGCAATACTAAATTTTTCATATTGTTGAACAAGAAGATCAATTTTGTTATTCTTGACTTGTGAATTTCCTTGATGAGTGATTATTAAAGATTGCCAAATTTCTTTAGCGGTTTTGTACATAAAGACTCTTCCAAATTCCTTTTTAGTTAGAGCATTGTAAAACATCATTTTTGCTTCATTATTTTTTTCAATTAACTTCTTTTGCTCATCACTATGACGAGTAAGTGAAGTATCCTCATCCCGACCACTTGCGATATCTTTTACGATAGCTTTATGATCACCTTCTATAATTATATACCATAAATCTATATCTTTTGATTTTACATACGTTTCAAAACGGCTTTTTCAATAAATAAATCTTTTTGGTTCAAAAAGTGGTGGTATTTTCATAGATTGCCCTTCTTTAAAGTTTTCAAAATCCATTGATCATTTCAAGTTTTAAAATAAAATAAATTTTAAAAATCTTGAGTAACTGATGCGTGGTTTTGCGACCTTACAACAGGTTTTACCTCTCGAGGGATCTCAAGAGGCTTGCAATCCCCACCAGGCAGTGTACCTGACCGATGTAGTATAGTGAAGTGGCAAGTACCGGGGGATTGATCGTTCTCTAGGGGAATAGTGTCGTTAGGATTAAAAAACTACTCTAATAGGTCTAAGGGTGAGGGAAGATTCTTTTTGTATTTTTATATTTTTATGAAAGCAAGTAAAATCTCGGGTTTGAAGGAGTGGGCGGAATTAGTTGCTAGTCAACTAACCCAAATAACTACAATTGCAAATAAAATAAAATAACTGAAAATGAAAAGGTTGTGGAACTTATATGGGGAGAAATGTGTTTACTTAGATTTCCTTACTCCCTAACTATCTTTTACCGGTTGATTAGTGTGTATTAATTGCGTGGATGACGGGTGTATTCCTTAATACCAATCGTGGGGTGGCGTACGTACTTCCCCAACTCTATAAGCTCCTACTTCACTCCTATGTCGAGCCGGCTAAGAAGCTCCTAACATGGGATCACTAGAATTCGCTCATGCATTAAATACAACCATAAAAACCTTAGTACGTATTGGTTCATGTTTCTTAAGACGTTCAAGCAAGTTACCGTATAGGAGGTTAGCCAGTTTTCTTAAGCCTAAAATCGATAAACAATCGTCCAATACAATTAATAACACACTAATAACCAATAATCAATAGTTAGGTTTCATTAGATCTAAGCAAACACAAGATAAATCTAGCCTAGCATGTTAATTAAAAGACAAGAACAAGATATAATCAAACAACACATAGACATATTGATTGATTAAGTGATTACTTATCTTCAATTAAACATGGGAGATCCAAGGGTATAAAACCCTTAAAAATGGCAGAAAATTCGTCTAGGGTTTCTCCTCACAAAGTTGCACACAATGAATAAAAATTGCAAAACTATATATAGAGTTTAGTGGTTGACGGCGTCACGTTGTAGGAGGTGACGCCGTCACCTCGCCGCGGCTAGGGTTCCCGGATGGCCTTCCTGACACCGTCCCTCTTTAATCCTCCAAAATCCGCTCTGGCCTATCAAGGGTTGACGCCGTCAGAAATGTGCTTGACGCCGTCTCTCTTTAACATAAACCATGATGGTTTTGATCACCTTAAAGGGTGACGCCGTCAGACTTTCCATTGCAAAACTTTCTGGCGCGTCACGTGTATTTTTCATATCCACCTCTTTTGCCAAGCCGTGACGCCGTCAAGAGCAATACTTGACGCCGTCAAGTGTACTTTTACAGCAGCTTTGGAGACTTTGTCGTTTTCTTCACTTTTATGCTCCAAAAACGTCCAAAATGCTTCCATTTCCAGATTTCTTCTCCAAAGTACCTAAAATGACAAAAGGAACGATTTAGGGAAATATTTGATCAAATAAATACGATTTAGGGCTTAAATGACCCCCTAAAAGCGGTACACTTTTCGCTTCATCAGTAACGTAGCTCTGGATGCCAATTGTGGAAAACTAGACGGGGGGGGGGTTGAATAGTTTTACTATTTTTTATTTGTTTTTCTTAGTTATCTTTGTGTGAAATGACTTAATGTATGCAAACAAAATGACAATAAGAAAAGTGCAAGAAAGATAAAAACGATCAAACCACAACACAAGTGTTTATAGTGGTTCGGTCTACAAGGACTCTTTTTCCTTGCCCTACTCCACTCCCCGAGTATCCAACTCGAGAGTTTTCTTCACTAGTCAACAAGCTCCTTTATCCGGCGGAGAAAACCTTTACACGTGGCTTACACAATATTTCCGACACAAAGCTATATGTCAAGTTCTTTTAAAAGGGTACAACCACTCCCGTCACACAATATATTTTGAGGACTAAAATACTAACCGATCACTCTCAGAGGTTTATGATGGTTTGGTACAAACAATGATGTATGAATAAATACAATTCACACAATGACAAACAAACAAGTCTTGCAATGTTTTGTTGAAGCTTGTAATGCTTTGATCTTCTTGCTACAAAGAAGCTCACTAAAATGAAATAAGAATGAGTTAGATATAGAGAATGATGAATGAGAGAATGTATGTTGTTTTATGTATGTAAGTGATGATCAAACAACATGGTGTGCTTGCTATTTATAGGCACCAAGGCCAGCAAACCACAGATCAGACGGAACCAAATCAAGGGTTCCGTCCGTGTATCCTTTTGGTTCCGCGGGGACCAGACATAAAATCTTCACAATCTTTTATCAAATCTAACCAAAATATACACTATATCTTTCAAGGATTATAGAGTGATAATCTAAACAAAATATTCACCACATCTTCCAAGGATCCTATGCAATCTTAGATTAAAGTAGGATGATCCATGGAATGATGTAAAAATACAATTTCATTTTAGATTAACATGTTTATGAAAGTGCACTTGTAAAATGTATATACTAGCTAGCTAAGTAATGTTTAGTTTGTGTTTAAGAAAGACTTGTGATAATATATGTAAAAGACCTAACTATATTTATGTTTTGATAAAATAAAGTTTATAGTTGTCGTTAACAAAATATAGCAAAGATCATAAAATATAAATAATGTTTTTTAGACGATATTTATATTAACAAGGTGAATCTGAAATGTGTGGTTGTGGTTTCTTCTTATCATTCTTATTTTAATTTTTCTTCTTATTTGATTTTAACTCATATATTTAAATGTATAACAAGGTTAAAATAATCTGTCAGAAACTTATAGCATCATTCTCCATATGTTGTTTTACACTAATATGAATTAAGCTAACCACTAATTACCTACTAATTACCTACTAGATTCTAGAGAGAAAGCTAGAGAGAGAAAGAGATGGAAGGACTAATTAACACAAATAATATAAATGATTAGAATCATCAACAACCACCCTCTCCTTATGGGTGGGTATTATAGTTTTACATGAGAAATGGGCTACTACCCAACTTACTAAACAAATACATAATTAACAATAATAAGTAAGTAAATGGACACAGCCCATGGGCCTTTACAGGCTGGGCCTAAAAACAAACCTAAAGGCCTTGCAACCTAAATACAATATGATCAATACTTGAACAATACAAAATGTTTCCAACAATCTCCCCTAAGTATTGGTCATCAAGGTTGCTTGACGTCGTCTTTGCTTCTTAGGCTTTGACGTCTTCATAATCTTTGTTCTTTGTTCTTGAATGAAGTGATATGATATGGTGGTGTCTGCGTGTTCCAACGATCTTTTGATACTGGTGCTTCGTGTCCTCTCCATCATGTTCATATGACTTGTGACTTATGTTCTTCAATCTTGTTTTCACTTCTTCAATCTTTAACATATGAAAGGTTGTAGTGCTCGAACTTAGACTTTTCTTAAACATAGTCTGAACTTTTGATGATTTTGAGTCTTGGTGAGAACTAATCTTCAGGACATGAACATGATGGAGTCTTGGTGATGGTTGAACTCCAGGTCTTCAAGCTCCTCAGCAGCAGCAGCAGCAGCACGAACCAACCGGCACTTACAGGCTCAGACTTCGAGATCGTCAACAGCATAGTGTGAAGACTTTCTCTAATCCTTGCCCAGGCCGTTCTGAACCGGATACCCCCGAAAGGGCTTACACGGACACACCGAAGTGCACCCACGATTCAGTGAGTCGCTGGAGATCACCCCACGACTGTAGACCGTTTGGGACAAAACACTAAGCGTAACCCACAAGGAATTACCGAAGTGACCTGCTGTCAGAGTTGTTTGATGTTGCTCTGGCAGGATTTCCATTCAATCATTGATAATCACATATGTGACTTTTCTCATGAATGTTCTCGGCAGATTGCTAAGATCTGCGAAGGACACTTTCTTAATTTTACATCTGCTGCCCATGATGTAGAACAGCAGAGTAATACTAAGTGTACCTAAGAGATCTTTTTATGAATCTCATGGCTCTAGACTCAATTAGTGCACATTTGTTTGGTCGTCGGAGGCGTGGAGCAGATTGCCTCCTTTTCAATATCAACACTCTCGGAATGAGAGGTTGATAGATTATGAAGGGTTCTCCGTGTGAATGAAACAAATGACTTTTGAGAGACACTTGAGTAGCTAAGAAGGTTTAGTGCAGTGCGTCACTGGGTCCATGACGACTTTGATCTTCAATACCGGTGATTCTTGATCAACCAGTAGATTATGTATTGAACCCGGTGTCTGCCCTAAGGTTGAACAAATGGAGGGCTATTTCTTTTCACCCTTTTCTTTGCTTTTCTTTTTAATTCTTCAACCCCTTCTTTCTCCGTTCATTCATTTTCTCCTTTTTCAATCATACCTAGGACTTTCTAGTTCTAAACTATTGGTGTTGTCCTTGGGTAGATCCCTCCGGCTCTGGCGGATCATAGGACGGTTTTCCCTAACCTTAGTCACCTTATAACTCCATGACTATCTTAATGATGCCATAAAACCAAACCTTTTGAAAAATCTCTCAAAGTGTTTACGATTGTAAAACACATTTTGTTAACACTTTGAGAGTTTTGTTATTTTCAGAAGAACTCCCCCTTAACATGTGCTCATATGTAAATTACTTTGAAATTTGCACATGTCGGGAAGAGTTGGCATTTTTTTTGAATTGATTGACTTTCAATGAACATGACCTTTGCGAGACACGCTTACATCACCAGTTGGACTGGCTTGAAATTATTACCCGTCCCGGTCATATTCAAAGATCGTCGCTCGAAATTGGTACATTCTACTCAGATATATCCTTCGCGAGACACACTTACATCACCAGATGAACTGGCTTGAAATTATTACCCGTCCCGGATATACCTTTTCTACTACTGACTGTTATTATCGTCAATTCGAGGGTCAATTCTTGAGTCTTACACTCATGAGATTCCAGCAATGAGATACCATATTTTAATCACTTTTTCATTCTCCCCCTCAAAAATAGCATAATAATGTTGTTTTTGAAAAACTGTTGATTAAAATATGCTCTTTTTGAGGTGTTTGTGGAAGAATGTCAAGAACGTTGGTAGTTTTGAACAAAGATTTTTCAAATACTCCCCCGTAACAAGGGAATACTCGTTCTTATGAGCAAAATTGTTTAAAAACTTTGAAAAATTTTCTGGTTTTAATTCTGCTCATAAGGAAGAAGCTTTCGCTCCTTTTTCAGGATTGAGGCACTGAAGCGTACCTCAGGGTCCTTTCTTTACAAGAGCGGGTTGTACACTGTTATGTGTGCACAAGCCGTAGTGATATATGAAAGTGAATGATGAAATGAAATGAAATGATGATGATCAGATGAAATAATTTGTACCAATCAACTTAGGCAGGACGTCGGAAGGTGAGAATGTTTGGAAGTCTTGCTCGTCCTCCCACATAACTCTCCAATCTTCGCATTTGAGTCCGAAACTGAAGCTTGTCGTTGATTCTTTTGATGAACTTGACTGCTTGCTTGGCATCATTTCTGCTCCATTTGACCTCTTGCATTATTCCCGTTTTTGAACCCTTGTAGTAATTATCCAAGATTGACTCAAGTTCTTTCTTGACCATTTCCAATGTCTTATCCCCAAATTTTCTCAGTTCTTCAAATCCCATGAAGTGTGGACTGCAGTTGTTCCGTTTGTAAACCACTCCAAACGGTCTATCCATGAACGTATAAGGAGGCTGACCATGAATACCTGGCCTGTTAAGATCTGGCTTGATGAGATTAACTCGTTTTTGGTAGCTTTCTACCCCAAGTTGGATGTCCTCAACTCGATGCCTTATGACAATGCTGCGGATGAATATGAGAATGGAGTTGATGATGTCATACTGAAGACGGCCAGGAAGATGTTCAAGTTTCCCTTGAATCTTCAGTAGGTACATGTCTTCTATATCATTGCGGGACAAGTATGGGTAGTCAGCTTCACAGAACGAGTACTCTTTGTCATCTGATCTTCTCACGGTGATCTTGGTTAGAAAGTTATACCCGTACAGCGGTTCGGTTTCAGCACTGGTTATGGATAGAATTCTGTTAGGGTTTTTCCTATCTATGTTTCTTGAAACTCTCGTGGTGACCAAGTATTTGTAGGACAATCTCCTCATATGTCGCCAATGATGAATCCCAAAAACAGCATCGTCATTGTAGACATAAATGTCATGGTTTCATAAATCGTCGACCTTTTCTTCCAAATCTTCTATGGAGTATGAAGCTGCTGGATACTTGGAAAGTGATGTTGCATATCGTATAGGATCCGTGCTGCCACTCATGAGATAGCCTAGGTCTCGATTGAAGAAGTATTCTTTTGGTAGCTTAGGATTCTTTGGGTGACCGATGAGGGGTAAGGGTTTGGTGTAGTCCTTGTAGTGCAATGGTTCTTTAGATTTATGGGTTTCTTCATCAGCTATATTATCTCCAAGAGCTTGTGCAACTTGTTCAAGATTGTACTCAAACTCTATTTCAGTAGTAGTTACCGTCTTGAATTCAGTGAAACCTGAACTGCGAACTCGAATGATATCTGACAACCCCAACTTCTGAACCTTGATTGCCTTTTTCAGTCTTTTGGTAAAGTCTACAATTGATCCTTCCACGGGTGTGCTGTCAACTTCATCAGGGTAAGCATCAACCATATCTTCAAACCAGTCGTACTTTGAGGCTCCTGGATTGACCCATTCTGGTAGCGGTATATCATTAACTTGACCCGAAGGAACCACAGCTTCTTGAACACTTGTAGGTACATAGGGTATTTCATCATCTGCACTGATGTTCTCGTGAAATTCTAGGTCCTCAAATTGACCACTTCCAATGGGACTGAAGACTGGTCCACTTGATTGTTTTCCTTTTCCAGATGATTGTGCTATGGGACCACGGCTTGAAGATGAAGGTCTCCATCTTTTCTTTCCTTGATCTTCTGGGTCATCCTGACGTCGCTTCAATGACTTGGTTGGTTTGCATGGTTCATCTTGTTTTTCAGCTCGTTTGATTGAGTTAAGTAATGCTTGCCTGAGTTCATCTTCTGCAGGGTTTTCTCGAATTTCTTCAAGAAGTTGTTCTCTGAGATTTGATCCAGATGATTGTGGAGGTAACGTTCTGATAGTGATTGGAATTGTCTGCATCAACTTTGCCACAACTTCTTCCAGATTCTTCTTGGCATAGTTGTTGAGCATGTCAGGAAATGCATCTTGAAGAGTCTTGAAGACCTCAGTTGGAACCAGTTCAGCGACTTCCTTTTTCAAATCAACATTATCACACTTCAGTATATGTTTGTCCATCTGCTCCTGAAGACTAGACAGTTTCTGTTTAGTTTCTTGATAATCCTTTTCACGGGCTTCTTGATTACTCAACACTTGATTCAGTTTACTTTCAAGCTGACTTATGACAGTTGATGATTGAGCTACTGAAGATGCAGGTGGTGATGGAGGAATGGTTGTGTGGGTTTGAACGTTTGGGTTATCTTGGTCATCTTCAGATTCATCTTTATCATCACTTTCATCGTTGTTGACACTACTATCTTTGTTATCCTTGTCACTTTCTTCATTATTGTCTTCATCATCTTCACTTTGTCTGTCATCATCTGATTCTTCAGCTTCAGAGCCCGATGGGGTATGAGTGTGTTGATCTAATTCATCACCTTCTTCTTCTTCTGAGCTTTCATTTGGTTGAATCGGTGAAAAACTAACATATGTTGCTTTGATAGACTTGCCTTTGCCTTGCTTTAGTTTCTCATCAGTTGGACCCATAATAGATTTCAGCTTTTCAAGCCCCTTCTGTGCTTTGACTTTCTTAATCCCAACATTATCGTCATCTTCTTCATCACTTGATTCACCACGAAGTTGCCGTGCTGATGAAGCTTTGGTGACTGTTTTTCCTTTCTTAGCTGTTTCAGCCTTCTTTGATCGACAAGTAGTGGCTCGATCTGGAAGTGAATGACTCTTCCCTTTAGTCTTTGATCCTTTGGCTAATGCATCCTTTTTCAGAACAAACCCCACTTTCTGAGCTTTAAATGCTTTATCATACGTAAGAAATGCTGCTGTGTTCCTAATGTCATCACTCAGGAAATAATCAGGAATTGGAGCACCTTGTTTGTCTGTATCGGTCATCTGGATGTTGAGGCGAGTGAGGACATGATCATGTTGTTCGGTATGCATCTGCTCAGAATTTGGACGTTGTAGCTCTGGGTGTTTTTTCATAACACGAGCAATGAGGAGTTTGGTGAAGCGAGGAAAAGGGATATATGAATCTTTAGTGCTCTCTTGGAATTTCTTGCATTGAAAGATCATGTCATCCCAGATATACTGTGCAAAGTTAAGATGTTTCGTGTTGACAATACCACAGAAAAACTGCAGGTTTTCAAGTCTTGGGTGATCTAAGCCGGTGGTTTTTCCAGTGATGCATTGATTAATGATAGCGAACATTGTTAACCAAGGTTGTGGAAAAAACTTTCTTTCAACTTTATAGATTGAAGACATTACTTCAGTTGATTCATCATATCCCAGCATTTCTAGAGTTCTAGACATCTCTGGAAATGTTGGGTTATTTTGAAACTTCTCAAAATTCCCTGATTTTTCCTTGGGTAGCTCAAGAACGGCCCTCAGAGTGTCAACTGTGTATGAGATTTCAAGAGCATCCAGAGTGACAGTGATTGTTGTTTGGTCTTTGTTGACTGATATTGATTCCCAGAACTGATTAAGAAAATCCATTGGAACACTTGCTGTCTTGGTTAAAGCAGGGCGAATGAAGTGTCTTGCAAGGATTTCTGCGATGATTTGACATGATGGATGACACTTGAGTTTATTGAAATCAACTCTTGAATTGCAACGGACAATCTTGGGTTTTTCCGTAGCTTGAGTGACCTTCTTGGATGTGTGTGATGCTTGAGATAATGCACGTGACATGATTTAACTGCATAACACAAACATACAACAATACGCAAAAGCATATATTATGAGTGTTAGTGAGTATGTTAAATATGCCCTTTGTATGTTAGACTGCTTATCATCATATAGACATAAGTTCAGACAATTTAAGCAATAGAACACTTTTCATCACCAATCACATAATCTAGCATCACCACTTAAGTAAACATAAAAACATCTTGATGCACATATAAATTCTGAACAGCAGAGCATAAGGAACATGATGTACAGCACAGATGGAAACCAACTCATTCAGTAAACACAGTTCAATATATGAATATTTTTCATCACAACAGCCAAAGATACTTAGTCACTCTTCCATTATGCACACTTAGTTCTGAACTTCGAAGAGAAACAAGTTTGTTTGATCAATCAAAAGTTTGATTAGTTATGTTCAAGCAAAGTTCGGTCAACCAAAGTTCAGTTAAACAACCAATTCGATCAAACAATATTCGATTAAACTTAAGCAAGCAAAGTTCAGTTAACAAACAAAGTTCGATTATAAACAAAGTTCGATCAAAAACAAAAATTCGATCAACTAAAGTTCGATCATTTTCGTTTAAGCAAGCAAAGTTCAGTTAACAAACAAAGTTCGATCAAATCCAAAGTTCGATCAACCCAAAGTTCGATCAACCCAAAGTTCGATCAAATCCAAAGTTCGATCAACCCAAAGTTCGATCAACCCAAAGTTCGACCAACCCAAAGTTCGATCAACCCAAAGTTCGATCAACCCAAAGTTCGATCAACCCAAAGTTCGATCAAATCCAAAGTTCGATCAAAACAATGTTCGATCAAAACAATGTTCGATCAAACCCAAGTTCGATTAAACCAAAGTTCGATCAAAACAATTGTTCGATCAAACCAAAGTTCGATCAAAGTTCGATCAATCCAGACATAATACTCCTAACTCGGAGATCAGTCCTAAATTTCGATTACACCAATAGTTCGATTAATGTTCGATCATTTTCACATAATGGAAGTTCGATTAGCTCAGAAATTCGATTATTCATCATCATGCTTAACACAAATCAACTATTCACAAACATATTAAAAACAAAAATAGGCACACAAGTAGATTATCTCATTCACAAAGATAGGCTCAAACATAATCCCTAAATCAGATTAACAATCTAATATAAATCTAACAATGAATAATTTCTGAAGCAACGTTCTCAGTTAGGTGAGTACCACAGAAATCAAATGAAAGACTTACAATTAGAGCAAAGTAATCGAATATAGAGGTATGAAAGATTCAGTTGAGGCGCGCGTTTTTTGTGAAATGGGACTGTGTATTTTGAGAGTGTGATAAAAAATTTGACCTAAGTCAATGAGTTGTGTTTATATAGAGTTGAGTTAACCGAATTGACTGTTATTGTCCTTTTTCTTTTCCATTTTACATATTTAACCTTTTAACTTTGCTTTTCTATTTATATTAAGTCCACGGTTAAAATATGTATAGTTTAATGGTTAACGCAAGCTGATGAAAAACAATGTATGATGATTTAGAAAGATGACGAAGAATTTTTATGATTAAATGTGCAAAAGTTTCTCCCCCTCAAAATATGTGAATTTGTGGAAAAAAAATTCTAAACTTTGAAACAATGGGCAAAAACATATTTTGATTGAGATCAATCGATTGCACTTTTTTTTTTTTTTTTTTTTTTTTTTTTTTTTTTTTTTTTTTTAATATATATACAAGATAGTGAGAGAGCAAGACTCGATTAGTTGTTCTTCAGAAAGTTCGCTAATTCTTGAGGAGTCAGGCATCTCATTCCAATTTGGTGAACCAGTTTCACAAAACGATCATGAGGTAGAGCCTTCGTGAAAAGATCCGCCAATTGGTGTTCCGTTCCCACAAAATACAACTCAACGGTACCCTGCTCCACATGCTCCTTGATGAAGTGATATCTGAGAGCGATGTGTTTGGACTTGGAATGTTGCACTGTGTTGCACGAGATAGCGATAGCACTTTTGGAGTCACAGTACATCGGGATTTTGTTGAATATGTAACCATAATCCATCAATTGTGATCGCATCCAAATGATTTGAGCACAACAGGCAGACATGGCTACATATTCTGATTTCGTTAATGAGAGAGACGTACAATCTTGCTTCTTTGACTGCCAGGACACCAGCTTATCACCTAGGAATTGAACACCACCGGATGTGCTCTTTCTTGTATCAATACATCCCGCATGATCCGCATCTGAAAAAGCAGTTAGTGCAAAAGCAGAATCCTTTGGATACCAGATCCCCAAATTAATGGTTCCCTTGATGTAACTAAGGATTCTTTTAACAGCAGATAAATGTCTTTCTGTTGGGTTAGACTGATAGCGTGAACATAGGTATGTGGCAAATACAACATCCGGTCTGCTAGCGGTGAGATACATGAGAGACCCAATTATGCTACGATAATTTGTAGGATCAGTGGGTTTTCCATGAATGTCAGCATCTAGCCTCGGGGATGAGGAGGACATAGGGGTGTTATAGGTGTCACTAGATGTCATGCCATGCTTTTTTAATATCTCTTGTGCATATTTAGACTGACTCAAGAATATACCACGAGGTGATTGGTGAACTTGTAATCCTAGAAAAAAGTTTAGTTCACCGATCATGGACATCTCAAAGTTTTGTTTCATAAGTTTTGCAAAAGCATTTGAGTACTTTTTGTGGGTAGACCCAAAAATGATGTCATCCACATAAATTTGTACAATGAGAATGTCCTCCCCATGTTTTTGTATAAACAGAGTCGGGTCTACAGAGCCTTTAGTGAAATGATTAGCAATAAGGAATGCAGAAAGTTTGTCGTACCATGCCCTCGGGCTTGTTTAAGGCCGTAGAGAGCTTTCTTAAGCCTGTATACGTGATTAGG